>QJPP01003855.1:45000-80389 GCA_003996215.1 Jaltomata sinuosa | reverse complement strand
CCACGTGTCGCTCTTTTATTGGTTGGTCAAACCCATCCCAAAATCCAACTCATCCCATTTGCTTAAATTACCTAATTTACCCTCACTTTATCTACCCAAAATACCCAATATACCCTCGAAACCCTAACAAAAACATCAGCCGCTTCTTTGTTTTCTTCTCCCACTTTTCCTCTTCTAGAAAAAGCTCCAGCAAGCTTTGGCCATGGCAGAAGGCCACAACCCCATTTTCGTGCAACCTTCGTCTCTTTCTTCTGCAAAAATCAGACGCTCCTCTTCTTTAATTCGTCAACACAAGAGGCCAAGAAACTCTGAAAATTTTCATCAACTTTTCAGAGCTTTTCAATTCAAATTTCAAACGGGGTAATTCGCTCTTAAAATCCCGCCCAAATGCTCAATCTCAACCCTAGATTTCTCCTATAAATATTAAGCTTTTGGTCCGAAAAAAGGGGTTTTCTGGCTGCCTCTTCCCCTAAAATCTTTGTTATTCTGCTTTGCCTTTAAGGCCCTTTTTCCTCCGCCCCCCCCCCCCTGCACTATTATATTTATTGGTTTTTGCTCTTAAGCACTTGTCTTTGCATTCTCGTTTGGGTTTTTTCCGAAACTTTTGTTTTGAGCGAGTTTGAGTTTGGATCTTGACGTTGGAGCCCTTGTTCACTGCTCCACACAAGGTCGGTAATCTTCCTTTCCTTCCTTTTTATTTTTTGTTTCAAGAACTGAATGCGTTAGTGTTCCCGTTTAATTCATATTTGATGCTTTGTATGGTCTGTTTTATTTTTAGTTCTTCGTAAGAAACCAACATGTAATTAATGGATATTTAGAATTACAAACCTTAAAGGAAAAGTTATTGTTCTGTACGCAAGGATAAAATTTGGTGAATATGTGATCGTTTGAATGCCTTAGTTGCTCGCCTAAGTTTTCGTTTCGTTTGAACAACTCGGTTACTCGTCTAAGGTTCTGTTTTGAATGTTTGAATCTGTGGCCTTACCATCTTTTTGTTTCGACAAATCAGTAAGCAAACAGTTTGAGATGGAGTAAGAATACCTGGAGGAATGCTACTAATCTGTCGAATATGTTTTTCATTGTATCGCTCATTTAGCTTCTCTGTTCTAGGATTTGTTAAAAACATGCTTCGCTTGTTCCTATTTCGAAATCAAGGTTTAAAAGAGAACTATGGGCATTTAGGGAGGAAGCCACCCAGTTATATAAGTTAAAACTAGTCGAAACTTGCGAACGTTTAAAGATCTTTGACCGTTTATAAATCTTTTGCTTTCACTGTTCAAAAGAGACTGTTTTGCCATGGCTACTCTCTTAAAAATCAGCTCATGCTAATATACTTTACTACTGCCTCATGATCAAACAGCTTGAAAAATGTTGTGTTGTTTAAAGAAAAGTGTGAATCCGACTTCATCTCCATTTATTTATTTCTTTCGTTTCAAGCGGCTTTGGTTGTTTGGGAAATTTCGTGTTTGTTTAGACTTGTTCTTGTCTTTTGTACGTTTTGATAACAATCAATTAAAGTATGCCTTCAGTTCTACTTTAGTTAAATTATTTATTTATTTACTTATTTACTTTCTCGTTACATGCCATAGGTAAACACGCTTTAAATCCCATAAAGAAATCATGTCATCTAAATATCAAGATGGGATATATATAAGATATAGCTAGCATAAGTTCACTGTATGATTCATCTTTGGCTATTGTTGTGTTAAAATGCTACCTATAGTCAAGACCTTCAAGTTCCTCTCTTCATTCAAACAATTTTAAACTTATTTTTTGTGAATAATTCTAATGTGTAGAAATTGTGTAAAATGCCTTTGTTTGTCATGGATATTTGGACTCTTGAATGTTGTCAGAGCATGCTCCTGTTAGTCTTTATACTAGTAATTTTGCTCTCATTGGCATTTGGTGTGATACTACTACTCCTATGAGTCTTATGCTATTTGAATACATTTCACATCACTAGTTTCTAATCTTTATTTCTCTCTTTCTTTACATGTACACTTCGGAGCAAATGGAGTCTTAATTCGAGACTCTCGTAAGTGGAGTCTCAAGGCGAGACTTGACTCAACATACCCGCGCTTGGAGTCTTTATACGTTCTTCTATTCTTAGGTCATACCCAATAGCAAGAAGAAAAAAAAAATGAGCGAAACACTTGGGGTCGCTTTTGGTGTCCTTCCTTCCTTATTATTCTTATTATAACTTTCTTGTTATTGTTTAGTAGCTTATTTTGTGTTGACTTAGTTTTATCTCAAGTTTGAGATTATTTGTTGAATTTCTTTCTTAACACTAGACTAATTTTATTACGTGAGATCGTTAATCTAGTTAATTAATAGTGTCTTTGTTTTATTATTTGATGTCAATAAAAGAATTAGGCCTAGAATACTTGAACCTTAGAAAGGGTAGTTTGCTATATATAATAAAAGAAGTATATGACTAGCTTCTCTCTTTCGTCTATATACATGGTCACTAACCAAATGCTTTGCCTTCTTTTTTAATCTTTCTTGTTAAAAGTAGAGTTAAAATCTAGATATGTTTGGTGTAAAAAATGCAACTTTAGTATGTTCAAAAGTGCAGATTTTATGTGCAAAACTCAGCTTTTCTAGTGCTAAAAACGCAGATTTTAGTGTAAAGAATATACAGCTTCCTAAGAGTTTTAAAACCCAATTTTTGAAGGAAAAATATACTTGTTTAAGGACTTAAAAAGTGCAGATTTTTTAGCTAAAAAACATAGCTGTTTAAGAGCTTTAGAACGCAGATTTTGAGGTCAAAACAAACTTCCTTTGTGATCTTTAAGGTGCAGATTTTGCATAAAAAGGATGTAGATTTTTGAAGTGAAAAATGCTCTTATCAAGAACATGAAAATGCTTTATCTTTTTAGTAAAAAATATAGCTATTCGAAAGGATCAAAACACACTTACGTGAAAGGCAAAACTAATTTTTTTTTACATCATTGGAATTTTTCCTTGTTTGCTTTGAAAACTATTTTACTAATAGATATCTTTGAAATCTTTATTTTTATCAAGTCTAAGGCTATAATTTTAAATCCAGGTATTCCCTAACAAGCTATTCTTTATAACCAAATAGTTTAGTTGCACATCTTTTATTGCTCAACATATATTTTTGGAGAATAACTCACTTGATACTTTACCATGATTTATTTTTTATTCAGACACCCTTTATTTTAAGTTTATCATTAATTATCTTCTTCTACAAATTATCAATTTTACTAGCAATTTTATGCTTTCAATTTGTAACCTTAATAATATTTGTAAGTTATTTTTTAGACCCTTATTTGTTTAACCTAAGTCTGGCCGGTTAACCGTATTTGGCGGATCTTAAAGGGTGCTTAACCCCTTCCCTTTAGGATAGTTAGAATCCTTACTTAGAATCTTAAGTTTAGTAGACCTTAAAATGAAGTCTTTATTTGCTTTAATCGCATTAGTTAATTATAGGTGTCCTAATTCACCGTAAGACTAATTAGGTGGCGACTTCCTTTAATTAATTTAGAAGTTTTCAATACGTTGTACACCGTTTCGACCTCGGTTAAAATGGGGTATAACAATGGGGGTTGAGTGGGATGGGGTACAAAAATATTATTTTTTTTAAGAAAAAAAAATTAAAAAAATTGAGTTTGGGTGGGTGGAGGTGGTAGTGATGGTGGGGTGTGTGGGGAGAGGGGATGTTAAAGTGGGGTGGGTGGATGGGTGAAGTGGGATACAAAAAAAATTACTTGTTTTGAAAAAGTTAATTTTATTTTTTAAAGAGAGAATTGAAAAAAATTAAAAAAAATTGAAGTGGTATGGAGGTGGGGTGTGGGGTGGAGGTAGGGGTGGGAGTAGGAGGGTGGAGTGGGTGGGATTGGGATGTTATGAAGGCGAGGACTTATTTTTCCTACTTTCATTAGAGAAGTCATTTTTCTTATTTTAGAGGAAAATATTTTTCAAATTTTTTGACCAACCAAACACAAGACAATTAAAAAATATTTTCCAGAAAATATTTTCCTCCATACCGAACACACTCCTGGTATTCTTATAACTTTTATTACCGCAGCAAATTCTACTCCCTCCTCATCAATTTTTTTATCCAGTTTTGACTTTAACACAAAATTTAGGAAAGTAAATAAGACTTTTAAATCGTGTAGTCTTAAATTAAAAATATGTAAAATATACCAAAATATTCTTTAACTTTGTATTTTTAAACATGTCATGTGAAAAGTTAAAATTAAAGAGTTATTAAAAAAGAAAAAGACATTTTTTTAAGTGAATTAAAAAGAAAAGTAGGATAAATAAATTAAAGTGGAGGAGTAATTATTTGTCCCATAAAATGACCCCTATACTTTTTTTTTTAAAAAAAAAACAAACCCTATACGTAAGGCTATACATATAAATAAAAGTCTTTATTCTTCGTGACAAGTTATACTCACGACTGAACCAATTAGAATAGACAGCAGTAAACTTATATTTTTATTAAAGAGAACGAGTCAGCCTGAATAATTCCTTCTTTTCTTCATTTTTTAAAATTACAACTTATTCTTCCACCAACAATAATTAAAGGGAAAGGCATAAATATCACCATAAACTATAAGTGAAATTTCAATGACACATCTTAATTGTACAAAATTTTTATTACTCTTTTAAATTATTTTAAAGTGTAATAAATACACCATTTGGTGCTGAGGTGACACATAGAGTGTGCTCACTCTCTTGTAAGCAAATGAAGGACGAAATATATGACAAAAATCTGATCAATATTGAACACATATCCTTTTTTAATTGGATATTTTATAATTATTTAGTACACATAATTATTATCATTATAACTTATATGTATTTAATTATTTTTCTTTCTTTCTTTGTAAAATATTTATTTCCTTCCTCACTTTTAAATTTTTCTTTTTTCTGTTTCATTAATTTCTTATCTTTTCAATTTTAATTAATTTTTAAAAAATATATGTAAAATTTTAAAATACGTAAAAATTTAACATACATGTATTTTTTTTAAAAATAATATATATTTTTTAAAAGTGTCCTTTGTTTTTAACTTTTTAATTTTTTTATTTGATTTCCTTCACTTTTTTTGATATTCATCCGAAATTAACTTATTTTAAATACAAGACATTTGAAACTAAATTTGAATAAGTCCAAAGGAAAGGTAAAAAAAATAAAAAGAATAAGTAAAAATAATAGAAAAAAGAAAAAAATGGCTAAGAATTGGTATTTGAGAAAAGTTTAAATACAAGGATATGTTTGTCGGATAGAGTCAAAATCTATCCTAAGGTCCCAAATTAGACCAATAAAATTATGTCTACTATATTTAAAACTAATAAATAAGTGCTTTTGAATTGATCTCATCTTTTAAGAATTTTAATTTTTCTTAAGAAGGCAAAGAAAAAGAAAAAGGTTACATTTTATTGAGAAAATTTTAAATACAAGAAAAAAAAAATTACATGTATGAACTTATTTTAAATACAAGGCAACGAAAATAAAAAAAATTATTTTAAAAAAATAAAATAAAATAAAAAATTATTTAAAAATTAAAAAAACATATATTCACGTGGCGACGCATGTATATCACCCTAGCTAATTAGATTGAGTTATGGTTTCATGTCAGCACTAAGGTGCAAGGAAATATAGAAAAAAAATTAGGGGGTAATAGGACCCCCCGTATAATTAAAGTTGTCATTGAGATTTCGCCTATAGAATTTAGGGGGATAATTATGTCTTTTTTCATAATTAAATACATGTTCTAGATGATGACACATGTTTAATCGCTACGTTTAATCGCTACAGCGTAATAAGTCGCAGTTAATGCAGAAACTTCTCCAAAAATGTTTAGAATATTTTGGGGAAAGGAAGAGGTGTTTGGGCGACTCCAACTCAATTTTTCACCAAAGATCATCGTAAAGGTAAGGATTTTACTCCCCTACTTTAGTACATCGATTCTCGAACCTTAGAACCGACTGTTAAGGACTTGGGGGAAAGGTGTAACTTGACCTAAGAAGGTAGAATCCGGTGTAATGGAGATTCTAGGGCGTAGAATCCTTGGGTCTTGTTTATAATTGTTGTTTCATGATTAATTCACCATAATTTGCTAAGTGTAACCATAAAAATGATAGTTCTAGGTGAATTAATGGTGGAAAAGCCCAGGGATGGGTGGAATAATCATGGTCTGGCTTGGGGATTAAGATTTGGTTATAATCCAAAGATTATTAGGCCACAATGACTAATTATAGTACATTGTGTAATTATTTTAGACCAAGGGCAAGCGAAAGCTTCAGGAATTGGAAAGCCTCTGGTCCAGTAGAGTTTTCAGGCTAATTTGAGGTAGGTGATGGTTGTTTATTTCCCATTTACAATATGTGTGCATTATAAAAGTTGCTTAGTATTGTCTGCACATTACATAGCTTAGAGAATTTAAGTGATGAATGTTTATGATATCTGGTTGTCAATCATGTGAAATGAACTTGTCTTTATTACTTGTTGGTTTACAAATGTGGCGATGTTCATTATTTTTTATTGTTGAATTATTGTGACATTTGGTTGGCTCAAGTACCATGCTTGGTATGATATATTGATTGATTCGGGTACCTTGCCTGGTATAAGATATATATATCGATTGGCTCAGGTACCACGCCTGGTACAGGTTCTATAATGGTTGGCTCGAGTACCACGCCTGGTACGGGATTGATTATGCATGTTTGATGGTTCCATGCGTGGACCGAATTTGTTTCTTGAAATGTGATTATTGCATTTTGGCCCATGAGTAGCTGGGGGGTTATGCTTAAATGTGGGGTTGATCGTTGTGTAGATCAAAATTGCATGTTAAACACTGTAGAGGTTGTCCTAGGGACCATTGGGTGGTCCGAATTACTCAAAAAGGGGTGGACTGCATATTGTTGTTATTTTCTGATGATTTATTAGACATGTTTCATGTAGTTGATAGGTTAAGTTGATGACTAAGAGTCTGAGTTATATTAGTTGACTTGTTGACGCATGTTTTGTCTTACTTTTCTGAGTTATAGTTTATTGTTCATATCTCATTTATTGAAGCTGGCCGATGATCCTACCAGTACACTGTAATTTTGTGTACTGATACTGCACTTGCTTTCCTTTTGTGAGTACAAGACATATTTTGGCGGCTACTACACGACCTCAGTTGTAGTCCTGATGCTTCCAAGAGTAAGCTGCTTCTTCTGGGCTACCATGGTTTCATCTAGATTGCTTTTAGTCCATTATTTCAGACTCAGATTTCTTTATTTTTGGGGTTGCATTTCCGAACTCTAGACATTAATAGATATTTTGGTACATGACTTTTAGATTTTAGGGGTGTTTGCCATAGAATCTTATTGGTAATTATTTTAGTTGTGAATTCTAGTTTCATTTAATGCAACTGGATTTTGAGCTGCTAGTTTTGTTAAGTGTTGATTGGTTTTTGGGTTCGCTCATCCGGGATTTGGGGTGGGTGTCACTCGTACAGGTTTAGATCGTGACAAAGATGATATCAAAGTCCTAGGTTCATTAATCTCGTCGTACCAAAATGGGTCTAGTAGAGTCTTGGGGAATGGTATGGAGACGTCTGTACTTTTCTTCTAGAGGCTACAGGACTTTAGGAAACTATCTCTTCTTTCTTTCTTCGTGCTATAACTTGATTCTAATTGGTATCTGGCGTTCCAAATTAGTATATAACTTCTTTCACTCTTTTGTCCGCAGATGATTGACACCAGGCGTAATGGAGCAAGGGCAACAGTTCCTACTGCAGGATCAACAGTCAGAGGAAGGAGAAGGGGCAGGGGAAAGGGTAGGGGCAAGGGAAGAGTAAGAGCAACACCCGCCAGGGGTGGAGCTCAGGCAACGGCTGGGTTAAGGGTGGCAACCCCTCCCCCACCCCAAGATCCTATTGAAGAGTAAGTTGAGGTTGTGCTTGAGGCGGACGCGGGGCAGGAGGAGGCGACGTCGGTCAGAGGTGAAGGTCTTCCCCCTATGTCATCTGAGGTAGTTCAATGGGTGTTGAGTTTTCTGAGCGGGATGGAAGGTACTAGATCCACCCCTACTTCACCAGCGGATCAGATTTTGGGCGCTCATCCAGATGTTGCCACAACTCCCATAATGGATAAAACATCGAGTACTGATGCTTTATTTTGCCCGATGCTAGGCCCTGTTATGACCGGGATCGAACATGAACTGTTGACCAAGTTGTTGAAGCTGAAACCTCCATCATTTTATGGTACAGAGAAGGAGGATGCCTTTAAATTTATTCTGGACTGCTATGAGAGGCTGCATAAGTTGGGCATTGTGCAGAAGCATGGGGTAGAGTTTGTTACTTTTCAGCTGCAGGGTGACACCAAATAGTGGTGGAGGGCTCACGTAGAGTGTCGATCTTTAACCTTGCCTCCGATGACCTGGGATCAGTTTTATGCCCTGTTCTTGGAGAAATATATGCCTCTTACTCTGAGAGATCATAAGAAGGATGAGTTTCTGGCCTTTGAGCAGGGTAATATGTATGTTTCAGCTTATGAGGCTAAGTTTCATGCCTTGTCACGTTATGCTATCCAACTTATGGGTACTGAGGAAGAGATGATTCGTCTGTATGTGAAGGGTATGAACACTGACTTATCGATTTTGTATGTTCATATGACCTCGGCAGGGAAGAGCTTTAATGAGGTGACCGATTATATGAAGAAATTGGAGGGAGTCAGACAGGTTGGGCAAGCTAAGGTGTTATCTAAGAAGTCCTGGAATGAGGGTAACTTCAGTGGTTCTTACTCCAAGGGTCACTCAGCAGGTTTATTCGGACTGTCCTATTCAGTCAGCCCTGCCAACTTCTGCAGGTGGTCATCAGGAGCCAGTCAGCAGTTTTTAGCTCCTAAAGGTCAGAGGGCTTCTTATACTTCTTCCAGCAGTCCTTCTCTTGACCGTGGATATTTTCATTGTGGTGACCCGTGACATTTTAAAAGGGAATGCTTTCATAGACAGACAAAAAATCAGGCTCATCAGTAGACTAAGGCTATGGTACCGACAAGTGAAGATAGAAATAACAGGGGTCATTCACAGGGTGGGCGATGTAACTTCGGGAAGGGGAGTAGTGCAGCCAGCCAGAGAGGTTAGCCAGATTGATGTCAGAGCCTATTGTTATGCCTTCCCAGGGAAATCTGAGGCTGAGGCAACAGATGCTGTGATAATAAGTACAATTCTAATCTGTGGCCGGATGGCTTATGTATTATTTGATCCAGGTTTCACATATTCATATGTTTCTTTAAAATTTGCTTTGGGGATGGATTTGATTTATGATGTTCTCAATTTCCCTATTCATGTTTCTACTCCGGTTAGGGAGTCTGTGATAGTAACCCGTATGTATCGTACTTGTTCTGTGATGTTTGTGGAGTTTCAGACTAGGGTAAATTTGGTTATCCTGGATATGTTGAATTTTGATGTCATCTTGGGTATGACTTAACTATCTCCGTATCATGCTATATTAAATTGTAATTCTAAGATAATAACTCTAGAGATCTCGAGTAAGGATAGACTAGAGTGAGAATGTGTGTACAGACCTAAGCCGACTAAGATTATAGCTTTTGTTCAGGCTAGGAAGCTAGTGGAAAGGGGGTGTTTAGCCTTCTTGGCTCATTTTCAGGATGTTAGTGCAGAGTCCTCTCTGATTGAGTCAGTTCCGGTGATTTTTGAATTTCAAAAGGTTTCCGGTGGATTTGCCGGGCATGCTTCTGGATAGGGATATTGACTTTTGTATAGACTTGGAGTCGGACACTCACCCAATCTCTATTCCTGCTTATCGCATGGCTCCGACATAGTTGAGGGAACATAAGACAGCTTTAGGAACTTCTAGATAAGGAGTTTATCTGTTCCAGTACTTCACCTTGGGGTACTTCAGTCTTGTTTGTGCAAAAAAAGGATGGTAGTATGAAGATGTGCATAGATTACAAGCAACTGAACAAGGTCACCATCCAAAATAAGTATCATTTACTCCGCATAGATGACCTTTTTGATCGGTTGTAGGGTTGCTTCGGTGTTTTCTAAAATTAACTTGAGGTCAGGTACCATCACCTAAAGATTAGGCCTGAGGATATACCTAAGACGACGTTTCGGACTCACTATGGGCACTATGAGTTCCTGATAATATCGTTTGGGTTGACCAATGCGCCGACAGTATTTATGAGTTTGATGAATGGTATCTTCAAGTAATATCTGGACTCCTTTGTGATTGTATATATAGATGATATTCTGATTTACTCCAAGAGTAAGGAGGAACATGCAACACATCTTTGCATTGTTTTGGGGATATTGAGGCACCAAAAATTGTATGTCAATTTTTCAAAGTGTAATTTCTGGTTTTCATCGGTTGCTTTCTTAGGGCATGTGGTTTTGGAAAGAGTGGTGATGGCGGATCCCCAAAAGATTGAGGCAGTTAAGAATTGGGTCCGGCCTAGCTCTGTGATCGAGGTTAAGAGTTTTGTGGGTCTTGCGGGCTATTATTGCAGGTTTGTCAAGAACTTTGTTTCCGTTGCTACTCACTTTACAAAGTTGACTCAGAAGGAGGTACCTTTTGTTTGGTTTGAAAAATGTGAGGAGATCTTTCAAAAGCTCAACACACTTCTGACTACAGCCCCCATCCTATCGTTGCCGGTTGAAGGTAAAGATTTCATTGTGTTTTGTGATGCTTCACATTCGAGTTTGGGTGTTGTGTTGATGCAAGACATGAATGTTATAGCATACATTTTAAGGAAATTGAAGCCCCATGAGAAGAATTACCCCACCCACAATCTGGTGTTGGAAGCGATGGTCCTTGCATTAAAGATCTGGAGACACTACCTCTATAGTGTCAAGTGTGAAGTCTTCACAGACGATCGCAGCCTGCAGCATGTGTTCACGCAGAAGGATCTGAATCTAAGACAAAGGAGATGGATGGAGTTGTTAAAGAGTTATGACGTAACCATCCAGTATCATCCGAATAAGGCCAATATTATGGCAGACGCATTAAGCCAGAAAATGGTTAGCATGGGCAGTCTGGCTTGTTTGGGAGTGTCCAAGCAACTCTTGACTAGGGAGATTTGGGCTTTAGAATCTAAATTCATGCAGTTGGGCATTTCAGAACAGGGGGGAGTGTTAGCCAGTATTGAGGTTAAACCTACATTTCTGAAAGAAATCAAGGCCAAACAATTTCAGAATGCACAAGTAAACAAAGCTTTGAAACAAGGTAGTGTCTGGAGAGGCCCGAGATTCCATGCTAGACGTTGGCGGGGTGTTGAGCTTTAGACGACAGATTTGTGTTCCTCGGGTTGATGACTTGATTGAGAATGTGTTGTTAGAAGCTCATGGTTCACAATACTCTATTTATCTGGGCGTAATCAAAATATATCGGGACTTAAAGAGACTTTATTGGTGGCCTGGGATGAAGAGGGACATAACTGACTATGTTCCAAGTGTCAGAATTGTCAGCATGTAAAATATGAGCATCAAAGGCCTGCATGATTGCTTCAAAGGAGGCCCATTCATGAGTGGAAATGGGAAAGGACAGCCATGGACTTCGTGATGGGTCTTCCTAAGACCTTAGAGAAGTATGACTCCATTTGGGTCATTGTGGACAAGCTGACCAAGTCAGCTCATTTCATTCCAGTAAGGGTAGATTATAATTCCCAACAGTTGGCCAAGATTTATGTCAAGGAAATAGTGATGTTGCATGGGGTGCCACTCTCCATCATTTTAGACAGAAGTACGCAGTTTACTTCCAAGTTCTAGGGAAAATTGCATGAAGAGTTGGGCACCTAACTCACTTTCATCACAACTTTTCATCCTCAAACACATGGTCAGTCAGAGAGGATGATTCAGGTGTTGGAGGACATGCTGAGAGCATGTGTGATTGATTTTGGAGGCCACTGGGATTAGATTTACCATTGTGTGAGTCCTAATGCAACAACAACTATCACTCCAGTATTGACATGGCACCATTTGAGGCACTTTATGGGAGGGGATGTAGGTCACTTATAGGGTGGTTTGAGATAGGCGATGTGAAATCGTTGGGCGTGGACTTGGTAAAGGAAGCTCAGAAAAAGGTGAGAGGTATTCAAATCAAGTTGCTAGCAGCCCAGTGCAGGAAGAAGGAGTATGCAGATCGCAAGGTAAGGGACATGGCATTTCAAGCAGGTGAACAAGTTTTGTTGAAGATGTCACCAATGTAAGGAGTAATGCGGTTTGGCAAAAAGGGCAAGCTTATCCCTCAGTATATTGGTCCATTTAAAGTTCTCGAGATTGTAGGGCCAGTGATTTACAGGCTAGCACTGTTACCCAGTTTATCCAGAGTCCATCAAGTTTTTTATGTGTCCATGCTGAAGCGATACTATTGGGATGGGGAATACATTATCAAATGGGATTTGGTCTTGTTAGACAAAGACCTTAAGTACGAAGAGTAGCCGATTGTAATTCTTGATCAGGAAGTCTGAAAGTTGAGAACAAAGGAGATGAGGTTGGTAAAGGTTCAATAGAAGCATCATCCAGTTGAGAAAGCCACTTGGGAAATTGAGAAGGACATGCGGGATAAGTACCCTCACTTGTTTGAGGACTCAGGTACTACTCTTTCCTCTCCTTTAGCTTATCTTTTTTGAGCTTGATCATTTAGGGATGAATGATGGATAAATTGATATCTATTATAACGACCTGTACTATCATTATGGGTAAGCTATTCGTGCAAAGAAATAGGTTAGAAAACTTATGAATTTGAAAGTTAGAAATTTTGGGCTAGGCTAGTTTCAGATGGATTCTGAGCAAGGTATGGTCTAGGAGAATTTGGGAAAGGATTGGATAAAATGTCTAAGGTTGAGCTAGTATTTCCGTTAGCTAAGATGATAAGGAGTCAATTGGACTTTTCAGAAGTGAATTTGGGTGAGTAGAACTCCTGATATCGAAGTTGATGTGAAAGGGTTGGTTTGGAACGTCAGGATTTGAAGTGTGTTATAAAATCGGCAATTTAGAGGGATTTCTCGAGGTTCTGTTCCATTTCAACCGCTATAGCGATTGACACTGCACTACGGCGATGATCGCTATAGCGGAGAAATTTTCTCTATAGTATAAGTCAAGGCAGTCAACACCACTATAGCGAGTGGGTTCCGCTATGGCATTGCCGCTATAGCAGAGTGGGGACCCTATAGCAAAATAAGTCACAGTTAATATAGAAACTTCCTCAAAAATATTCAGAATTATTCAAGAATATTTTAGGGAAGGGCAGAGGTGATTTGGGCGACTCCAACTCGATTTTCCATCAAAGGTCATCGTAAAGGTAAGGATTTTACTCCTCTACTTTAGTACTTCAATTCTCGAACCTTAGAATCGACTGTTACGGGCTTGGGGGGAAGGTGTAACTTGACCTAAGAAGGTAGAATCTGGTGTAATGGGGATTTTAGGGCATAAAATCCTTAGGTCTTGTTTATAATTATTGTTTCATGATTAATCCACCATAATTTACTAAGTGTAACCATAAAAATGGCAGTTCTAGGTGAATTAATGGTGAAAAACCCCTGGGATGGGTGGAATGATCATGGTCTGGCCTGGGGATTAGGATTTGGATATAATCCAGGGATTATTAGGCCACAATGACTAATTATAGTATATTGTGTAATTATTTTAGACCAAGGGTAAGCGAAAGCTTCAGAAAATGGGAAGGCTCCGGTCAAGCAGAGCTTTCAGGCTAATTTGAGATAGGTGATGGTTGTTTGTTTTCCATTTACGATATGTGTACATTGTAACTGTTGCTTACTATTGTCTGTACATTACATGACTTGAAAAAATTAAGTGATGAATGTTTATGATATCCGATTGTCAATCATGTGAAATGAACTTGTCTTTATTACTTGTTGGTTTACAAGTGTGGTTGTGTTCATTATTATTGATTGTTGCATTGTTGTGATATTCGATTGGCTCGGGTACCATGCCTGATACAAATACATATATCGGTTGGCTCGAGTATCACGTCTAGTACAAGTTCTATAATAATTGGCTCGGGTACCACACCTGGTACGGGATTGATTATGCATGTTTAATTTGTTCTATTTGATGGTTCCATGAGTGAACCGAATTTATTTCTTGAAATGTGATTGTTGCATTTCGGCCTATGAGTGACCGGGTGGTTGTACTTAAATGTGGGGTTGATCCTTGTGTAGACCAAAATTGCATGTTAAACATTGTAGAGGTTGTCCTAGGGACCCTTGGGTGGTCCGAAATACTCAAAAAGGATGGATTGCATATTGTTGTTATTGTTGTGATGATTTATTAGAAATGTTTCGTGTAGTTGATAGGTTAAGTTGATGACTGAGAGTTTGAGTTATATTAGTTGACTTGTTGACACATGTTTCGTCTTACTTTACTGAGTTATAGTTTATTATTCATATCTTATTTATTGGAGCTGGCCGATGATCCTACCAGTACACTGTGATTTTGTGTACTGATAATGTACTTGCTTTCCTTTTGTGAGTACAAAACATATTTTGGCGGCTGCTACGCAATCTCAGTTGTAGTCCCAACGCTTTCAGAATTCAAGGGTGAGCTGCTTCTTCCGAGCTACCATAATTTCATCTGGATTGCTTCTAGTCCATTATTTTAGACTCAGATTTCTTTATTTTTGAGGTCGCATCTCCGTACTCTAGACATTAGTAGATATTTTAGTACACGACTTTCAGATTCTAGGGGTGTTTTTCGCAGAATCTTATTGGTAACTATTTTAGTTGTGAATTTTAGTTTCATTTAATGCAACTGGATTTTGAGCTGCTAGTTTTGTTAAGTGTTGATTGATTTTTGGGTTCGCTCATTCGGGTGTTTGGGTGGGTGCTACTCGCGACGATTTAAGTCGTGACACCGGTGGTATAATGGTTCATACATATCAGCTCAATATCATATATAAATGAATTATATTTTATGTATGTAATTGGTCTACAAACTATTTTCAACGTATGTATACTATAGTCAATAAATTAATCGATGAATATTAGCATAGAGTGTCTTAGATAATACCACACAAAAATTACATTATATACTTGAAATTATTCATTTTAATGTAATTTATTATAACTTATAATGAATTTTAGGAGAGAGAAGAAAAATATTTACGAATTACAGAGGAAAAAGATTTAGTTGAATAATGATAATTGTAAATCCCTAAATTTAAGCCTATTAAATCAATTTAAAAATAAAATTCGAATAAATAAATAAATAGAACTAAGAGAGAGAAGAAATATTTTGTTTTGTAATTATCATCCTTAATTACAATGAGTTATTTAGTAGGTCCCATTTAAATTTGTTCCTTAATTAAGTAGCATTAAAAAATCACAATTAAATACAATAGGAATAATAATAACTAATTTTTAGATTCTGGTATGACTTGTAATTAAAAAAGTATTTTAGTAATTAAAAAAAAGTGATGTATTTGGTGTAATAAAGAATCTTAAAGTATTATTTAAGATGATTTTCTCTAATTAATATTGTACTAAACACACTAAATAATTAGTGATATACTACTAACTATAATTCATACAAATTCTATATATCTATGAATCAAATGACCCCTAAAGATAACAAATTACTGTATAAGTTAATGGCTATGCAGACCAAGTCAACGGTTTCTCCGCGTACATGATTACAAAATTCCGTTTCAATTAAAAGATTGAGTAAAGACATCAAATCCACCAGCCTTTTATTTGTGTAAATATTTCTGATTGTTAATAATATTTTGAGTCTTTTATATGGACTCTTTATTAAGAAAAATGAGTAAAGACACCAAACCACTTTGAACTTATCTCAAAAAATTGATTACATACTTAAACTATTTTTGCGATTTAATACACACTTATACTACTTAAAAGTGAGTTTATTTACACCTTAAAACTAACGTGGCAAAAAAAAAGTCAAAATTAAAAATAAGCGCATCTGAATTGAAAATTAAAGAAAAAATAATCAGAATCATCCCCACCCCTACCCACACCTCTTCTTCTTCACAACTCCTATTTTTCTTCTTACTCTATTTTTGATACAAAAATCAACATTCAGATTCTTCTTCATTTATCCAGATTATCCTTATTTTTCTTAGAATTTTTCGAAGAGAACATAAAAAATGGATGATAATAGAAATTAAGAAAATAATTGGAATACAAAAATAAAGGGATTGTGGTTGATTTTTACACCCACATATCTATGAATTGATTACGATTTATCTATCTCAATTTTGATTTTTTTAAAAATAAAATATGATGGTGAATTTATTCGTGGTGGGTGGCGAAGAAGAAAGAATTGAAGGTGGTGAAGAAGAAGAAATCGATAGTGATAATAGTGGTAGTGATATTTGGTGGTGGGTAGGGGTGTTCACGGGTCAATTTGGATCGGTTATTGGTCAAAATCAAAACTAGATCAATAGAACCAATTTTTAAATTATTAAAATCAAACCAAACCAAATATAATATATATTTATCGGTTTGATTGTTATCAGTTTGGGTTTGGTTTGATTCGGTTATTAATCATACACGAAAATAAAAAAAAATGATTCATTCAAAAGAAAAAAGAGACAACAATTCATGTAAAAATAAAAAAATAAATCCTAAGATTACCACATGACGTACATCTAATACAAGATATTTAAATTATAAGTAAATTTTGATGAAATATATATAAGATATTAATAATTATTCATAAAATATAATATATTATATATATATATACATATAATTTATTGGTTCGATTCGGTTACTTCATCAATTTTTTTGGACAAAATCAAATCAAATATTATCGATTTTTAAAAATATAAAATCAAACTAAATCAAATAAAATTTGATTTTATTTAATCGATTTGGTTCGATTTTTTATTTGAATCACTTTTTACCTAAATCGCGAACATCCCTAGTGGTGGGTGGTGATGATGAAGAAGAAGAATTGAAGGTGATATGATAGTGGTTATGGTGGCCAGACATGATTTTTCCGGTGAGATGAGAGATAAAGTAGGTGGGGTTTAGTGGTGAAGAAGATATAATTATCGGAGGATTTTAATGATTAATTATGAATTATTTAGTGTAGAATATAATTAACAAATGAAAAGTTAATGAATAAAGAAAAGAAAAGAAAAGAAAAGGAATATAAAAATTATAATTTTTGAGATGTCGCTTACATGGTGCTGATGTGGCGGGAGAGTGTAAAATATCACATAATGTGAGAGTGATGTTATACGTCTCAGGGTAATATTAAATTCATTTTTAATATATATAAGAGTATAATAAGTCGCGACAATAATTTGAGTGTGTAATAAACTTTTCGAGATAAATTCAGGATGTATTTGATGTCTTTTCTCTTAATTTTTTTTTATGAAAGGTAGAAGTTATAAAAGATTTCATGAAAGATAGAAATCATTCTAAATCTATGTACTCCCTCCATTGAATATTTTTCGTTTTAATTTTCGATAACATCAATAAAAATAGTTCAATAATGTAATTTATCCATTTGTATATCTGTATGTCTGTTTATCTATCTATTTAAGAAAATTCATCTTCAAGGTTCAAGAAAGATTTTTTTGTTATTCTTCTTCAATGATCAGATTTTTCTTGGATATTTGAAACAATTAAAGTATGTAAGACTATCCTCTACGTGAGGGAACATTATTGTTCTTCCCCACGCTATATTTTTCAGGTCTACGAGTTTCCTCCATGAATGAGTTAGGATAAGTTGTGAAAGCCTATGTTCTTGGTTATGTTAATTCATTATGAATGTCGTGAACTCGTTATTATCATTCTAAATTCTCTTCATGACCAAAACCCATGAGTCCTATGTTTTTTCCTATCAAATTATGACATCGTATGTACCATGATTTTTCTTCGAAACATAAACTTTATAATAGTATGACACGATTTACATGACTTCAATTTATGAATCATGATCTATGAAACTTATGATTATGAGTCTTCGGCTGAACTATGAACATGATATGATGGGAGTAAAATAGTTAATCGAGAAGGCATAAGTCTATACGGCAAGTGTTTGAAATTATGTTTACTGATGTAGAATTTGAATCGTACCGTTAGGCCGGACATATCATCTATGTTGCCCGATGAGGTGTATTATGGATCATTTGCTAGCAAAGTTATGTCATGTATATTTCATACTCGACAAGGTACTGATCGGGTCGAGGTCACACTCCATGTGCTCACATAATGGATTTAGAACCAGTCATGGTGCCAAAAAAGAAAGAAAAAGAAAGGGTCTCACGGTGATCACTTAATTTAATTTGCAAGCTCGGCGGAATTGTCAACTAGCTTGGTTGTTGGTCGAAGTATTCAACAGCTTGCTTAAATGAATGATTGTACAACTTGGATTAAACATCAAAACTTTTTGATATTATGGTGAAGCATCAATGACACGTTAGGCAGCAAATTGATATGTAAAAGTCAACAAATACAGATTACAGTTCGAATATGATATCCTACTTTTCATAAAATATGAGATTTAAAATTGAAGTTGAAATTTTGTACAGATTTCACAAGTAAATGATTTCATCAAAACTTAGAATTGAGGTCTTAAATCCTATGTCCATATGCCTACTTAGGGCCCGTTTAGACATGATTTAAAATCAAGTTAATTTAAAGTTGAAATTTTATTTGGACATACAATTTGAATCTTTTAAATTGTATTTTTCTTATAAACATGAAAACTCTGAAAAATATTAAAACTTCCCCAACTCTTATACTATTATACAACGTCACCAAATGAACAAATCATAGTTCATACACAAGGTACCGGAATATCCTAAGGCGCCGAACTAATAAATCACATATCTTCATATTTTTTTTATAACTAAATATTTGCGATTACATGTTATTACAAACGTTCAAATACACATGATTTTACAAGGATTCACTGGTCCAATAAATCAACAATAGTAGTAACAAGTTATTCTTTGATAAAATTCCCTCACATGGCACAGATAATTTCTTACATCGAGCATGAATCTTTTTTTTACAAAATTTAAAATTATGGATCTTTTTTTTTTGTAAAATATAAACTTAGAGGTCATGTTATATTTTAAAAAATTGAAACCATAATTTGAAATCCTACTTTTTGAAAAATTTGGGATTTGAAGTTAAAGTTAAAATTTTGTGCAGATTTCATATTGTTTGATTTCAAATCAAACTTGAAGTCCCAAATCTCATGTCCAAACGCCTAGTTAGAACCGGTCACGGTCCGAAAAAAAAAGCAGTCATGGTGCTCACGTAATTAAAGTCATGGTGCTCACGTAATTAATTTACAAGCTCGGCAGAATTGTCAACTAGCTTGCTTGGGGGTGGAAGTATTCAACAGCTTGCTTCAATGAATTTGTTTACTCAGTGTTGCACAACTTGGATTAAACATCAAAACATTTTGATATCATGATGAAGCATCAATGATAGGTTAGGTAGCAAATTTATATGTAGAAGTCAACGAGTACAACCTCTCATTCTTTTTGTTTTTTGGCAAGTTGTGAAAAGATTCCTTTCCATTGAAAGAGCAGGGAATATGTAATCTTGTATATATTGGTTGGGTGATGAATTTGAGAAATATACCCCTTATCCATACTCACTTGAAGAGTTTTGAAAAGAAGAGCCCATCCAGCATATATGCTTTCTAGCTAGCCATATATATTCTATGGCGGCGGCGATTGCAGTTCCAGCTGTACTAGCGTCCTGTGCTACGCCTTTGACATGGGCATGGGATGGGGTGAAGAAACAATGTCTTTACTGTATAAAATATAAACAAAGTGCATTGGCTTTTGATTGTGAGGCCAAAGATTTCCTAGAAAAAGCTCAGCATCTTCAAGACATGGTCGAAACATGTGTACGACGCAGCATCAGGGAAGAGCTTCAGAGCCAGCTTGATAAAGCCAGAGATATCACGAATAAGGTGAATCTTCTGAAAACCGACATGGCGAAAGCAAGATCATCAGCTTGTTTCCAGTACTCCCACTACAAGCTCAGTAAAAGAGTTGCTAAGCTGAGAAAAGTTATAATGCAGCTGCTACAAGATCCGAAATTCAATTCGGCAGTATCTCTGCAACCCCAAGCAATTAGGCCGCGCTCTCGTGTTGAACGGCCTAATGATTTTCTTTCATTTAGCTCCAGAAAGTTAACCATGGATGAGATCATGAATGCCCTGAAAGATGAGGAGCGTAGCATTGTACGAGTATATGGCATGGGGGGTGTAGGTAAAACCTACATGGTGAAAGCATTGGCTAGTCGAGCCTCCAAAGAAAGAATATTCGATCATGTGGCGATGTCAGTTATCTCGCAAAACTTTGATTTGAGGAAAATTCAAGGGGACATTGCTCATGACTTGGGGGTGAAACTCACTTCCAATGAAGTGAGAGATCGTGCGAACGACCTCAAGGACATCTTACTGGACCACACTAACATCCTGTTGATCTTGGATGACCTGTGGCAGACCATAGAAGACCTATCAGACATTGGGATACCACAATATTCTGAGAGCTGCAAATGCAAGATCTTAATCACTACAAGGCAGAGGCAGGTGTGTGACAATCTGGATAAGCGCCCTGCCATCCCAATCAATGTCCTCTCAGGCGATGATCCTTGGAAATTGTTCAGCCAAAAAGCTGGAGATAATGTCAAGAAGCCTGATTTTAATGACACAGGGAGGAACATTGTTGAGGAATGCAAAGGACTGCCTGTAGCACTTTCAACGGTTGGAGGTGCACTATGCAACAAAGAACTTAGCTTTTGGAAAACTGCAGCTTCACATCTCCAGAGGTCCAAAACTGCAATTCAGGAAGATAGTATCAATTCTGTCCTCTGCAGATGCATAAAATTGAGCTATGATTTCTTGCCAACTGGCTTGTGCAAGCGTTTTTTCTTGATGTGCTCCTTCTTTCCTGAAGATTATAATATCCCCACGGAAACGTTGACCAGATACTGCATGGGATTGGCCTTAATCCCAAACATCGAGAGTGTCGAAGAAGCAAGAGGCGATATTCATCAAACAGTCGATGTTCTCATAGCTTCTTGTTTGCTCTTAGATGGCGATAAGGAGAAGACTGTCAAAATGCACGATGTTATTCGTGATATTTCGATACAAATAGGAATCAACGAGGAGCAACCCAAGAACATAGTTAAAGCAGGCATGGCATTGGAGAACTGGCCAAGGGACATCTTAACCAGCTCATGTGGAGCAATTTCACTGATGTCAAATCATCTTAAACAGCTACCTCATGGAGTAGACTGCCCGGGAACAGAGACTCTATTGCTTCAGGATAACGAGAACTTAACGCTAGTTCCAGATGAATTCTTCCAAGGTATGAGAGCTCTAAAAGTCTTGGATTTTACAGGTGTAAAATTAATCTCGTCTTTACCCTCCTCAGCACAGCAGTTGTCACTCCTTCGCATACTGTCTTTGGATAATTGCACATTACTAAAGGACGTATCAATGATTGGAGAACTCAGTGCACTTGAAATTCTGAGCCTAAGAGAGTCAAAATTTGCATCATTGCCTGAAACCTTCGCAAAGTTAAAAGAGTTACGAATTTTGGATATCACCTTTTCTCATTGCAAAGAAATCCCACCAAGAATAATATCGAGCATGGGAAAGTTGGAAGAGTTGTACATGCAAGGCAGCTTTGCAGATTGGGAAAATGGGAATGGACAAAACAGAGCCAGCTTCCAAGAGCTATTGACGTTAAATTGCTTGAAAATCCTTCAAGTAGATTTAGTTGATGTTAAATGCCTACCTCCTGATAATCCCAGTGGTATCAATCTTGCTCCTAATTGGGAAAAATTTGATGTTTGTGTGAATGCTTCAGTTCAGCGCAGGGAGATTAATGCACGAGGGGCCTCTTCTGATAGAGGGTTGGCTACTGGCGTGCCGTTGAGAGAATTTCCAAATTGGTTTACGCAGGCTGTATCACGCAAAGCAGAGAAGTTGAGCTACCAAGAACACAATCTTGAAGAATACCACCCTGAAATTTTTGATGGTGTGAAATTTCTATATGTAGAGCAGTGCGTAGAGCATTGCTCTACTGGTGCCCAACTTATAAAATTGGGAAGTAGATCTCCAAATCAACCTGTGTTCCCAAATCTGGAGAAGCTGGATATTCACCAGATGCAAGATTTGGAAGGTATCTGCACCGAGGACCTACCATCTGCATCTCTACACAAAGTCAAGACTTTGGAGGTCCGTGAATGTCCTAATTTGAAAGATGCACTCCTTCCTCCCAATTTAATTCAAAGAATGCCAAATCTTGAAGAAATTCAGGCAACAGGGAGTTCAATTAAAGCTGTTTTTGGATTTGAAGGCCTCACAGACCAAGGTGGACAACTACGGAAACTGAGGAGATTGACATTGCACAAACTCTCCCAACTCACTAACATATGGAAAGATCCTCGTGAAATAGTTATGTTCCAAAGGCTTGAAGTTATAAAAGTGTCACGATGTAAGAAGCTCGAGTATATCTTCCCCCATAGCGTTTGTGATTTCCTTGGTCGTCTACAAGTACTATGGTTGGTAGATTGCAGTAGTTTGGAGCAAGTTATCGGTGATCATAGAGGCGAAAATGGAGTTCATGAAGCACCGGAAGACATGATTCTCCCAAGATTAAGAGATTTGGTGCTTAGAAATCTCCCACGTCTCACTGATTTCTACACTCATGAAGCATCTTTGTGTTGCCCTCAATTGCAAAGGCTGTATAAAAAGGATTGCGAAAGATTGAGAACAACCCTCTCTGATTACCATAGCGATCATGAAATCCAACTAATTCCAGAGAAGCAGCTGAAGCATCTCGAAACATTTTGGAATTTGGCTCAATAAAGGATGTTAAAAATTATGCAAGTAACATTTAGATGCATAATTTTGAAGAGCATCATGCATGGTCTTTTTGTTTCTTTTTTAACCATTTTTCCTTTTTTTTCTCTCCCTTTCTTGCATTCCTTTAATTTGTTATTGTTATAGAATGAACTGTAAATTCACAAATTTCTTTCCTTAGTTCCATCATTTCTGCAATATGGAGGTTGAGGGTGTTGATTAAAATTGGTTGTTATTGTTGCCTGGTTCGTGATACTTGAGTTACATATATTATTTGGTGTAGCAGGTACACTGAGATTGTCTGGTATGGTATAGCTCCCCTAAAACATTTTTCCAGTCAAAAGAGTTTTAGTATTTGAATCTATGTTGGCAAATATATGCTAAAAATAAAAGGATCACTCTGCGTTGATGGCAGCACGAATACTGCAGTCATTCCACCTGCATCATTTCATATCCATTAGATTGAAAGATCAGTTTGAACCATTCATCTAATCAAATTGAACTAGATTGAAAGATCAGTTTGAACCATTCATCTAATCAAATTGAACCAGATTACATTTTTTTTCATTGAAATGAAAATTATATTAAACTGAAATATCATTGCGCAATGCGCTGAAATACCAGCATTGATGATAGACTTGACACCTAATTAGACACAAGAAGGGGGTGAATTGGCTCTTGAAATTATCTACGTTTTCTGAAAAGATTTAACAACTTCACAAACTATGTTCCAAATTAGTTACTTTAACTTGACTAAGGAGAAGCTGTAAAATAAATGAGACAGTACGGCGTAGACAAGCACCTGTGTCAATCGACGTGGGTGTGAAATACGTATTGGGTATGGTCAACAGATTTTGAATACTTTGAAATTCAGACAAATACAATGATTCTTGATTCCTTGTTCAACTCTTTTAACTCTTTTTCCTATATCTCTATAACTGAAAGCTCATTATTGAATTTATATTAGTAATAATTGAGGCATCGTGGACCGTAGCCCATATATTTTAGCAACAAAATATATGCTGTCAGTCAATAAATTATTGCTAAACCATGTATCCAATATCCTTGATTATTACCCCCAAAAAAAAAGAATACTTTGGGATACAATTTAGGACAAGCATGTATCCCTTTCCCTTTTTCTCTTTAGACAAGTGACAACCATCCATTGCTAACCGAGGGACCAAATTTGTTTCCGAAAAAAAAAAGTAGTAAGTAATAAAAGGAAGAAAAAATTGTCAGATTTCATTAGTTAATGAAAAGATGTCAACTCACTTGTGGATACGTCGACGTCCAATTTGATTACTTTGTTTCACTTTTCGAACATTAAGAGAATCTGGTCATTGTCATTTTCAGAACATTAAGGTGTCAACTTTTATTATGCTCTTTATTATTGCCTTACATAGTACTTGAAACATTAACAGCCGCAAATTCAGTATTGTTTATGTTGAAAATTCTTAAATAGGGCATCCCAACAGGTGATAAGAAATACTTGGCCTTGAGTTTTTTTTTGTAATTTTAAACCAGAAATGGAATAAATATAAAACCTATAACGTGAATCATCAGATGGCCAATGTCGATCACCTCCTATTTTGCATATCATGTATTTGTTTGTCTTACTTTTCTTTTTAGTTTTTTCAAAAAGAGTGTTTCTCTCCCTTCTTGGCAACTTTCCTATTTCAATTTTCCACATGACATGTTTAAACAACAAGATTAAAGGGCATTTTGGTACATTTCATATATCTTTAGTTTATGATCACAACATTCAAAAGTCGTCTTTATTTTCTTAAACTCCGTGTCAAATGAAAATCAGATAAACAAATTGAATCGGGAGGACTAGTATCTTACAAGACAACAATTATATTCATGATGTGTTTTAGACTCTCTTTTTCAATCTACGTATCACTCTTTTTTTAAAAAAATTGATAGGTCACAGAAAAGTCATGATATATTTAGGGTCACAAATTTTAAGTACTTTTAGTATGTGCCTAAAATATTTTCTCTTTTAAATCTTCTGGCCAGTCTAAACTCTGCTATGTATAAAATGAAACGAATTAGTATTATTAGTTTAAGAATCACTTCCTCTGTATATGCATGGTAATGAAAGGAAGGAATCATAAATAGGGTTTTTTTAATAACCAATCACAAACAGGGTTTGGCTTTTCTGAAACAGAGAATAAGTTGAAAGAAGATGTTCAAGTGCTTTAAAATATTCATGTATCCCTCAAACTATTCCAAAGAATGCAAGTGTACGACCATTACTCATGGTTGTGATCATTTTTAGTTTTTTTTTACTCACAGTAGTCGTTGCAATTATCGTCTTCAATTTGTATTTGGAGGGCATAGATGCCTTCCGAGGTCCGATAGACAAGGAATTTTTCAGTGAGCTAGCAGAGATTGGGTTTTTATTATTGGAAAACAGCTCTAAACACACTAACAATCCCCTTCCAATTGCTTAATGGAAGATGGGAGTTTATATCATGAAAAGAAAGAAGAGTTGAAATGCAGTGATTTTCACTCATTTCACTTTTACTATAACGTGGTCCCCTTTGCTAATAGCTGTTATGCCAAATTGAACTCTCCTTTTTGTTTATATATGAATTGCTTCGTGATGGCTTGAATCTGATGCTTGCTTATTACTTTTGTGAAATGGAAATATTTATGTTGTTGTGAATCTGATGCCTTTCTTTCCCTTTCCTCTTCTTTCATGTGTTTCTGTTCTTGAAATGTCTATTTGAAGACTTTCACTTTTCTTGGACTATAAATAAGAGTAACATACTTGAGTTATTTCATTGTGGAAGAATTTGGGGAGTTTAGTTTTTCACAAGTACTAATAATTATCTTGTAAGACTTTTACAATACTATCCATCAATGGCAAGCCAACAACCACCTCGTCCATTGTTCCGTTTCGCTTCCATGGTCCGCCCGGCTGCACAACCTCCAGCTCCTGCTCCACCTGCACCGGCCCCACAACCGTTGTTTCGACCTGCCAACCCATTTAGGTCTCCTTCACCAGCAGCTACTACTACTCAGCCACCTCAACCTCAAGAACCTACTCCACAAACACCAGCTACTGCTGCTCCTCCCGTTGCAGCAGTCGTTGCACCATCACAGCCAGCAGTATCGGCCCCACGTAGCCCCATTTCAGCACCGCAACCAGCAGCATTGGCCCAACGTAGCCCCATTCCAGCACCGCAGCCTCAACCTGTGGCTGCAGCTTCTCCACGTTCCATTCTGGCAAGTCCACCTCCAAGATCACCTGTTGCTCCTCCTCAATCTGTTGTTTCGCCACCAAAGGTTCCTTCACCACGTTCTCCAGTAGCAGCACAACCACAACGTGCTGCCACTGACGTCCCTAAATCTCCTGTTACTAAAGTCACCACGTCAGTGCCACAATCCCCATTCAAGACATTAGCTTCTAATGTAACAACAGAGAGCGCTCCGACTAGTACTCCATATTCTTCATTACCACCATCTCCAAAAACAAAAATAGCAGATTCTATCCAAACTCTCATCAATCAATCATCACCATCAAAAGCTCCCTCACCATCTCAAAAATTCATGCAGCCTAATTTAGTGAAATCCCAGACCTACTCTCCTCAAACTAAGCCTGCAGTTTCTCACCCTCCATCCCCACTAAAGCTTCCCCCTTCTCAACTTGAACTTGAGTCCAAGATTCCTTCACAGGTTGATCAGAAATCCGTTGTGGTCCACGAAACCACGAGGGCTAACACTAACAGTAATCATGTCATGCAGACTACTAGAAATGGAAAAACAGTAGAAAATGGGAAACGAGAAGCAGTCAAAAAAGATAAAGGGGTTCAGCAAAAGAAGGTGTCTAATTCCGATACTGCAGATGACTTTGGAATGAGTGTTCTAACACTAGCTGGTGAAAACAAGGGAGCCATTATGGAGTTAAGCCCTTCAAGGAAGACATACAGCCCTCAGAACCTTCAAAAGAAAGGAATCCCAAAGGCTTGGAGTAGTGAGGATGATGGAGAGAAATCAGGGAGTGAAAGTGGAAGGAAGGGAGATAGAATGCAAAATAAGTCCCTTCCTATGACTGCATTCATGAACAGCAATGTCCAAGGTATCAATAACTCCATTCTGCACAATGCTTCTTGCACTCACCATGATCCTGGTGTCCACCTTGTTTTTGCAAGAAAGACAAATGGTAGCAATGGATTCCACATTAAGGGCAGCCAAAAGAGCTATAATCATGTTTAAAGATGGTCAAACACTTATGAGAGTCTTTTTTTTTTCATGGAGGGTCCCCTGTTTCTTTTAATATTTTGAGAGAATAAATTGAGTGGTACGAAAAGGACATGGATTCTGATTCCTCATGCATGGCTGCAACCCACTTCTCATGCACAAGGACCATCCTTGCCTTTGGTAGGACAGAGAGATTCTATGCACAATGTTACAATATTAAAGCTTTCTTATGTATTGAGCACTATTAATCTTCTATGTAATTTGCAAGTCTATACAGAATTCCTAATGTCTTATCATTTCAAATATATTTCATAAAACATTGAATACCATGTCTGAGTTTGGTTTTAATATAGTTGCGGCCAGAACTTTAGAGTGGTTCTTAGTGCAACCTGCAGCTTTTAATTAAGATCACTACCAATGACGAGAGGAGAACAATATTATTAACAGGCTGTCATACCTTGTAAATATATAAGTGTAACAGGATCAGCTAACCTTTTACATTTTCCATGTGAAGATGGACTTAGTAGAATTTGTTCAGATGCCTATTCTGCTCATGCATTTATTCTAACATATTCCAATCGTATTTGGTTCACTGAAAGAGAATTGCTTCTATCAAGTGCAGCTGTTTTGATTCGTAATTTGGGACCATTTGACATGGCCATCTACATATAAATATATGGGGGTTTCACAACAACACCCTCTCAAATATTACCTAGGCGACCGCATCCAAAGGCATAGCCTAATAGTCAATAAAATGTGTGAAAACCTTGGACATTAAGGTTCAAATTCCAGCACAGACGATTCTTCCCGTTTGCCTAAGTCTTAATAGGCAAAATCATCTGCTACCTGTTCTGGTGAGAAGCAGTAGATTCCCGTTGTAAAAGCTGAAGTACACACAAGTTGGTCAGACACCACCATTAAGAACTTCTGTTATCTAGGTGACCTAGATACCTGGTCGTTTGGTTGGGAACAAGTTATCCCAGGATTAATTATCTCGGATTAGCTATCCTGGGATAAGTTATCTCACGATGTATATGAGATAACTTATCCCATCACTATGGTATAAATGGTGGGATAAGTTATTCCAAACTTGGCGACCAAACAAGACACAAAAATTTTATCCCTGGACTATTTTTTTATCCCAGACTATTTATTTTTATTCCTCACACCAAATGATATAGCCACAACCAGAGAAGTATAAAAAATTAAAAATGGCAATAATTAAAGAACTCTCAACATTCTAGTTAATGTGTCAGAATTACTGTCTAGAGGTTAAAGAGAACTTTAGTTTATTTTGCTTAGATAGGATGTGGCTTAATAATTAATGAAGTGGAAGTAGAATGTGTCACGGTCAAATCCTAAAATTTAAAAATATTAGTTGATTTCCTTTTGGGATATAACAAGTATGCAATGAAATAGTTAAGGTGTGCACAAAAACGAATACCACCGTAATAGAAATATATACACACACATTTAAGCATGAAGATCATCAAAGCCTGTCGCCCTATGGGCAAACGTTCATGTACGATAAAAATATGGTTACTTTATTTTCATTTAGACTGAGTCTTGCATATACACTTTGAACACTTAATCATTTTAAATGATATGCATTTTCACTTTGATTTGTTAATTCTTAAGGCTAATTAATATTTAATTAAAGTAAATCCCATTTTACCCCCTAACATTTAAGGTTTGGAAAACAATACCCCCTCCACATATTGAATGGGAACGATACCCTCCTTATATAATATTTTTCGGTGAGATTATATTTTTTTTTCTTGAATAAATATTTTTAAAAAGTTTTTTTAAAAAAATTTAACCCCCTCCCCCAACCCAATCCCTAAAAACACTGAAGAGAGGAAATTTTTTGGCGCTAAAACACCTAATATTGAGGGAATTTTTTTACGCTAATTTTGCAATGTTCTTGATATTTCTGTAACTTTGACATTTGAAAAATCTATGTAATCTCCGTTGACACCTATTTTTGAAGGTGAGTAATTCTTTCATTAAATATTAAAGTATTACTTCAATGTCCATGTCCTTTCAATCTTAGATTCTTGAGTTCCTCTTTATTTGCTTCAAATGGATGCAAATTTGTTTAAAAATATTCTATCTGGATATTTCTTATGTCCCTCAGGCTTAACAGGGTATTTTATTAAAAGGTGAAGTATAATATGTTCATTCAAAACAATATTTAGTCGTCTTTCTTGCTATCTTCAAAAGTTTAACCATTTTTTTTATTATTTTAATAACATTATATACAATATTGAAGAAAATATGCAGAACTAATCTATCTTATGTGAAAATATTAGAAATTCTTATGAAATATACATTAGATGAAGAAATTATTATGTGAAGTATTAATTATTTATGAGATTTTATCTATGCGCCAAAAGATTATTATTTCTTAAGTAAACACATACATATTTTATCTTTGCGTCAAAAAATTTCCTCTCTTCAGTATTTTTAGGGATTGGGCTGGGGGAGGGGGGTTAATTTTTTTAAAAAAAACTTTTTTTAAATCTTTATTCAAGAAAAAAAAATATAATCTCAACAGAAAATATTACATAAGGGGGTATCGTTCTCATTCAATATGTGAAGGGGTATTGTTTCCCAAACTTTAAATGTTAGGGGGTAAAGTGGGATTTACTCTATTTAATTAAAGTACAAACACGTAAATATTTACATTAGTTAACACATTATGAATATCTATTTATTTGCTTTTGAGCTTAGTAAAACCAAAAGAAATTATTGAAAATGAAAAGGAGAAATAAACGAGGAGATGAAGATTAGAAAAACTAGTTACAAATAAATTGAACCAGTAATTAGCAGGGGTAAGCAATACAAAATTGTGAAATAAGGAAACAAAAAATATGATGTAAATAACAAATTGGTGAAGAAGACTCCAATTATTACCCATCTTCTGTTGCTTAATGATTTCGGTTGTATCCGCCAAGCCTCTCCCCTCTTCTGGCTATGCAGAATTTAAAATTTTATCTTCCGCTAAATGAGTGAAACAGAAAGTTGGAAGGCTAGTGTTAATGCCGCAAGGCAAAGGGGAGTGGAGGCCGCCGCCCGACAATTCATTTTGGGGCTGTTTCCTTAATTTATTGGGATAATTTTAAATATGTACAATGTAAATAATAGTTTACAATTAATATAGCCAAGTTTTCTTTATAAAAAAAAAGCCCAAAAATGAACTAGCCACAAAAAAAATTATAAAAAAATAGCCGCATGTATATGTGATGTATCGATAGTTGATGAGAGGCTAAAAGTACTCTTTTATACTATCATTCGCCTCTCATTTGTCCTCTTTTTAGTGTTGTCTTGAGCGTAAATGTTATGTATTACACTTATGTTTGGTGTTTTGTTTATGTAGGAGTATCTTGAGATATTTGGAGCTTAAACAAGAGGAAAAAGAGCACCAAGGAATCAAAAGGAACCAAGGAAGAAGTGACGCCGCAAAGCGACGCAAAATGAGCAAAAAAATGCATATCTTGTTGAGCCTTGCGCCACTGACCCAAAGCGGGCAGTTGCGTGGATTTGGGACTGATTCTGAAGTTCTCCTGCAGCATAGGCATGCGCCACACCCTCAAAAGCAAGGGGTGGCGCGGATTTCACAAGCGGGCTGAAGTTTTTGTTGTGCCTTGCGCCACTGCTCCGCTTTTGGGCAGTGGCGCGAGCGGGGGTGAATCCTAACCCGATTTGGATTGGTTTTCTTAGTCCTAAGGGTTTCTAAACTCTATAATACTCCCCTCCCACGTTTTATATGGAGGACAACTGATTTGGGGAAGGCAAAACTTACGGCAAAGCTCAAGAACAAGGTCTAGATTTATTTCTTTATTTTATTTTTGATTCTTTTCTTGTAAACTCATGAAATCTCTTCTTCCAAAGAGATTCATGAGTAGCTAAACCTTTAGTATCTAGGGTTATGGTTAAAGACATGAAGGTTGACGTTTAATTATCATATTGTTTAGTTTGAATTTCCATTATTGAGTTATTTTTCTTCCTTTGCTCTTAATTGTTTGTTAACTTGATCACCTAACAAACACTATCTATGGTGCATAAATTGGACTAGGAATAGGGTATTTATGTACGCAATAAGGGAAGGTAGGGCTTGGTTGTGAACTCTATAGGGAAGGGGGAACGATTCGCTAACGTGGATAGGAATATACCCGTTAGCCTTGTCTAGATGATACGGAAGAGAAATCATATGCCCTTCACTATCGACTAACGACCGTAGGAATATAGGCGTTAGGAATAGTCGAGGAGACCTAGATTTGTTGGCAAAATGCTCAACATGGTTAAAATCAACCCACAATTAGTAACTCAGAAAATCAACTAAACGTGTGATTTTAAAACTCAATTGGATTGTCAAAATACCATAACCCTGAAAATTTTCCCAAATCTGAATCACAACCCATTAAATCAAAGCTTGTCTACAATTTGTTATTTGTTTACTTTCAAAACACACAAATCACTCTTTATTGTCGGTTACCTACTGAATAGCTCATATAAGAATTTAACCTAGTTAATCAATTCGTCAAATCCCTTGGGTACGATATCTGGACTCACATCCTATATTATTTGTACGGCCGCGTACACTTGCGTGTGCGAAAGGACGCAATAAGTTTTTGGCGCCGTTTCCGGGGATTTGATTTGAAATTGATACTACTTTGGATTTTTATTGAACTATTTAGATTTCACTTTTGTTTGTTGTTTTTTGTTTATTTTAGGTCACAGGTTAGTTTATGCTAAACACTCGGAGTCAAGGCAATCCCTTGATTCCCATTTATCACGAGCTTGAATGCACTCTCAGAGGTCTGAGAGTGGGCGACCACGTGAATGACCCAATTAACCCAAATAATTCTGGAAATAGGGATGCAGTCCAGCCCGCTCTACCACCACATGTCCATGTGCTTAACTTCGCGAGGCCAAATCGGGAAAATGCCTCCAAAGCTATTGTCAGGCCAACCATCACAGGGAACTTTGAGCTAAGAGAAGGCATGGTGTGACTAGTGCAGAACACTTGTCAATTTGAGGGTAAACCACATGAAAACCCACACAAGCACCTGCAAGAGTTCGTTGACTTGAGTGATAACTTTCACTACCAGAATATGAGTGATGAATATGTGAAGTTAACGTTGTTCCCTTTCTCATTGATTGGAGAGGCGAAACAGTGGTTGCAGAGTGAACCTGCCAGTTCTATCACATCATGGAACATATTATCTGAAAGGTTTCTCAACATGTTTTTCTCATCTCGAAGAACAAAAGAGCTCAGAGACAGAATTTCTGGATTTGTTAAAAAAGATGCTGAATCCCTTCCCCAAGCTTGGGAGAGATGCAAGGGATATTTGAGAGATTGTCCGCACCACCAGCAGCCCTAGGAGATCATTGGGTACAATTTTATTGAAGGGCTGAGGCCAGACTCGAAATCACTTCTTGATGCTACAACTCAAGGGTAAATCTTGTCCAAGAGCTATGATGAAATAGAGGCGTTGCTTAACCTTATGTCTGCAGGACACAGAGATTATACAGAACCCAGTAGAATATTCACCACAACTCAGAAGACGCCGGGAAATCTTGAATTAGATGATGTAGCTGCCATACGGTCCAACATAGTCAGCTGGTCAACACGGTAAATAAATTGGTCACCAACCTTAATGTGAGCCAGGTTCAGCAAGTACAACATGTTCAGACAGCTGTATTATTTTGTGAAAAGTGTGGCGAGAATCATGCTTATTCGGTATGTCCATTAAATCCTGAGTCTATTTTCGATGTGGGGCAGCAAAATTATAGAAACCAGCCAAACTTCTCTTGGGGTGGAGTTCAGCAAGGCCAGAGACAACAATATGTACAATAAGGTCAACAAGTGAGTGGTTCTTTGGAGGAAACTCTAAAGCAGTTTATGACCCAACAACAACAAGTTCAGCAGGCACAAGCACAGGTTAATGTTGAAACCAAGAAGGCCATCAATGAATTGCAGATTCAAATGGGGAAACTTGCCACCACACTTCATGATAGGCCTCAAGGTACCTTACCTAGCGATACAGAGATGCCCAAGCAGGTTATGGTAGTCACTTTGAGGAATGGGCGAGAGTTGCAAGAAGAAGAGCCTCCAAAGAGAAAAGGTCACTGGGTAGAGAGGCTTGAAAACTACAAGAATCCACCTCCATTTCCACGAGCATTGATTCCTTCACCAACTCCTGAGCCAGAGTTAGAGAGTGCACCAGAAAAAATAGTTGAAAAAGAGACTATTGAGCAGCCTGAGATGGTAAGAGAGAGACCTCCACCACTGTTCCCTCAAAGGTTCCAGAAAAGCAAGGAAGATGCTAACTATAAGAAGTTCCTTGATATCTTCAAGCAATTTCACATCAACATTCATTTGATTGATGCTTTAATGGACATACCAAAGTATGCTAAGTACTTACGAGATGTGGTGGCTGGAAAGAGAAGGATGAGAGAGTTCGAGACAATTGCACTCATTGAAGAGTGTAGTTCGAGGGTATTGAGCAAACTTTCTCAAGAGCTCAAAGACCCTGGAAGCTTCACCCTCCCCATACAAATTAGTGAAGATGAGGTTGGGCATGCATTATGTGATCTTGGGGCGAGTATTAACTTAATGCCTCTATCTGTTTTCAAGACACTAAGCTTGGGAGAGCCGCGCCCCACAACTATTTATCTCCAGCTGGCAGACCGGTCTCGTGTATATCCAGAGGGCATAATGAAGGATGCTCATCAAGGTGGGTAAGTTTGTCATTCCTGCTGATTTTATTATTTTGGATTATGAAGCAGATGAGCAGGTACCGGTTATCTTGGGACGCTCATTCCTTGCAACTGGCGGAGCTTTGATAGATGTGCGGAAAGTAGAATTGAAGATGAGAGTTCATGATGAGTAGGCAACGTTCAAGGTATATAAGTCACTCTCTACCCCTTCACACTACAGAGATTTGTGCATGATCACAGAGGTGGTCAAAAGTAAGAGTGGGGTAGAAGAGAGTGGGTTTGAAAAAGTTAAAACTTTGAATATTGCTAATAAATTGTCTGAGGTGCAGCAAAAAGAATCGCTCAAGTTGTTGAAGGAGCATGAGCATGAGTTTAAATGGTTAGACAGTGACCCGAAAAGGGATGTTAAGAATAAGAGGAAAGTGAAAGAAGAAAGTGATCCTCCAAGAGTGAAAAAGAGGCAAAAGCTCTATCATAGGGAGAGGAAGAGATTAAGAGAAATTAATTGATTTGTGACTTGCATCATGTCTCGACGTTAAATCAGGCACTGATTGGGAGGCAACCCAATTTTATAATAGTTTAGTTTTGTTTATAGTGTCACTTTTTGTTTTTGGTTGTAATTTTGTGCAGGTTTGGGGAAGTCTGAGTACCCGAATTTGGAAGCTACAAAGCATGACTTTAAGTGTGGGGTGGGATATCTTTCGATATTAGTTAAGGGTGAAGTATGCCATAGTTTTTTTTTTGCTAAGTTAGATGAAAAAATGAATTTTTTTTTTGAAAAAGTCTAAAACCACAAAAAGATTTTCTTTTATTCTTTAGTTAGGATAGTTTTTAGCTTTTAGTTTCTTTTTAGAGGCATACTTCGTCCACCCCATGGTTTTTTTTCAGTTCTTTTCCGAGAGGGAGCCCTTTGAACCGAGTATCCTTTTTATTTTTAATTTTTGGAGTAGTTTTTTTTAGGTAGAATGAATCTTCCCGACGATGGATGGTTGAAGACCGTCTTGAGTTAAGAGTTAGTCATTAGGAGTTAGAGAGTCTTTAGGACCAATCGAATACTATGTGCTCTTGTTAGGAACTATAATTGACTGAATGATGCAAGTTGGTTTCGAATTTAAAAGCATGTTGTGTGAAAATTTGAATGACTTCTTTTGAGACACCTAGGCTCTTTTACTTGACACTTATATGACGTTTGGCCTAAATTGAACTCTTGTTGGTTGCTTGATTGAGAGTCTGTATGGATCTGTCTTGAGTCGAACATGTGCCATGTGTATTAGAATTTTGTGTTATTCCATGCTTTCATGTTGATGTCTAGAACTTACCCGGTGTGTTTACAAAATGAAATAAAGGATGTTAAGTTTAGGAGATGATATAGGCATTTCTTTGATTAGCCCATTTTTATACTTTGCTTTACCCATCCAAAAGATGTCCCTAGTTAACCCCGTTGAGCCTTTAGCCTATTCTTTTGGTAGTCACATCTAAAGCTTAATCCTTTTGTTTCAATTGACCATGGATTTGATCCCAAACTCCTAAGCGCTTTAATTGAAAAATAAGAGTCTAAGTGAGTAAGAAAGAAAAAATAGTTGAGGATGGAAGGTTGTGGAAAAGTCTAAGGGTGCAAGAAAAATTCATATACTTT
>QJPP01003855.1:0-40000 GCA_003996215.1 Jaltomata sinuosa | reverse complement strand
TAAAATTGTATGATTTTACATGGGTTTTTGCATGTTAACTCTTATTTCATGAATTGGAGTTTAACCATGGAAATCTCTACATGCATAAAGTTGATTTGAGTAAATTGGGTTTTGATAAGCATGTTCCTTATAGAATTTCAAGCATGTGCATGTCTAGTTCCTACGATTCTATGAAAGTATATGTTTTATGAAAATTGAACTAGAGCCATGCAATTTTTATAAGTCATGAAGTATGCAAGTCTTCCCATGTTATGAAGTATAATGCAAGATAAGACACCCGATGTTCCATCAATGCTCATGAATCAATTTCAAAACCCTAATTCATGAGTAGTATGACGATCCAGGGTATGAAAATATTATGAACAAGTATGAAAAAGTTTGGTATTTGATATGTCATATGTATGTGAGCTCATATCATGTATATATATATGTTTTGAGAGTAGTATTTAGCATCGAGTTGGACTGGGTGAGAATACCCTTAGTCTCAGAACTACGTGCCACTGTAGGTTGCCCTTTTGAGGCTTATGATGACAGGATCCTAGTATAAAATAGTTCTAACCTTGGCCGGTTAGGATAACTCTTTCAGTGTGGGTGCAAGACACTGAAATCCATGTAGCTTAGCATGGTTTAATGTCGGTTAAGAGAAACTCCCGCATGCTTATTTTACGCTATGAAGTTATATGACCTTATATTTGAAACTTAAACCTTTTTCATGACTTATGCTTCTTATCTTATTACTTGCTCGTGTCTTTCTCTTTATATGATGAATCACTTTAAGATTGTTTTAAACTGTTTTGTCATGATTTATGCATCGCCCACATACTCAGTACATTCCATAGTACTGACGCATATCTTACGCTGCATCCTTTGATGATGCAGATTCAGGTGCTCCTTCTCAGACTCGTGGCTAGAGTTCCCAGGCCACATCTTATCAGCTGGTGGTGAGTCCTCTTAGGTCGAGGACTATATATATTCCTGGTTATGTTATCTTCTTAATTCTGTACTTCGAGTTAGCTAGGGTCTTGTCCTAGCAACTCCTTATGTCATGTAAATGCTTTGCAGAAATAGACAATATCTTAAGTTCTTTCTAGACTCTCTATCGTTATGTGATTCCAGACTTGTCTATTATATTATCTACTTTTGGATTTCCCCTATTATTCTTCCGCTCTTATTTATTGTTATGCTTGAGTATGCCATGACCAAAGGGTTAGCTTGGGGCACTTATGGTCCCAAGTGTCAAGTAACGTCTAGGGGGTGACTTCGGGGCGTGAGAAACTTGGTATCAGAGCCTCAAGTTCAAGAGTCCTAGGGTGTCTAAAAGCCGCACTAAGTAGAGTCTCTTTCATAGGTGTGAAGTGCGTCACACTGATGAGAGGGAGGCTATGAGGTATTTTAGGAAAAAACTTAACTTCTTCATGTTCACTATCGTGCGATCGAGTTCGACTCTACTTACCCTTCTAATCCATTCCGGACGCATTTTAGATAATGTCTCTGCGAAGAAACCCTATAAGGAATGCTAATCCGACCACTCCAGATCATGAGGTTATGAATGCATAATTTCGTGAAGCCATCTGTATGTTGGCTCAAGCCATGATAACTCAGTTGAATGAGAAAGAGAAACTAAAAAAGAGAAAGAGGAAGAACAAGAGGACCAAAACATGGAACCAATCGTCTTCTCAGCATAGGTCATCCGGACAAACCCCATTTTCAGTTAACACACCTGCACTCGATTCTCACTCTTGTCTTGAAAGGGCTCCGAAGACCTTGAGGTACCCTTATTATAGTAGATGCGGTAAGTTTCATCGAGGTGAGTGTCTTGCTGGCAAAGGGAGGTGTTTTGGGTGTGGTCAGTTAGGCCATAGGATCAGGGATTGCCCCTCATCTAAGTGGAGAAACGGTGGTGTTCAACTCCAAAGCCAATTCCATTCATTGCCTAGCCAGCCGGGTCAGAGTATTCCTCCAGAAGTTGAATCAGGTACGTCACTATATTTTCTTCCTTTATGCATCCATAGCCCCCAGACCCCTATTCTTGTTTGGTTGTGAGTTGTCTTGACCTAGAACTAAGTGGGGATAGGAGGGTTGAGGCCTAGACTTTTAGGTGAAGGAGGGTCTTAGACTATAGAAGAAAGTGGGTATTCATGCTGGATTCTGGAGTAGTGTGTATTCTATTAGGGTAAGACAATTATAGTCCCTTTGAGAGGTTGGTGAGAGGCCTATAGACTTAGGTGGGTATCATGAACCTTAGAGGGAGATGGTGACATATAGAATCGGTCAGATTTTGGAGGCTCAGGTAGCGATGATTGTGGGTGTTAGAACAAAGTCAAGAGGGGAGGCAGAAGCTTATTTTCATCCTAGCATCCTAAGTATACTTCTGCCATTATGATACCTTTTTCATGCCTTGTGTGTCAGCGCCATAGTCCTATTTCAGATTCACGCTCATGTTCATATTCTAAAATGGCAAGTTATTGCTTCAGACATCGATTCTACTCTTATCATGCGATTCTATAAATTCCAGCTTTATGCCCTGGGGTTTGTTGTCTATGCAAACTCATACCTCTCAATATGCTTGATTCTACTTACTCAGTTCATTCTTCAGACATGCCTCTATGACTAATCAAATCATGTTACGTTACGTATATGTTCCGGCCTGATTCTTGAAACGGTTCGCACTTATGATTTTCTTGCTCTAAAGCCTTTGACCTTTGCCTTTGATGACTAGTGATGGTGATCCCCACCATTCATGCCTTACATGCCCAGTATATGAAATACTCATGCCTATTGCGCTCAACTCCCCAAGATTCTCCTTGAGTGGCTTGATCACGCTAAGTGTAAGTCAAGATCAATCTGTAATCCTTCATTCGTGACACTCATGCTCTCGCTCTTTTCTTTTAATGATTCTGGTGTATGTCGTTATAAGTATTAGGGGAGAAGGCCTTGTAGTATCCTAGCTGAGAGGTAGCAAATTCCTTTTCCTTGTTAGTGTACTCATTCCACCTTGACTTCTAGGTGTGGGTGAATTATGAGGTAAGGATTATTTATGCGAAATAGTTAGATGAGGTAGTCTAGTATGTCCCCTTATAGAAGTTCTTGAATTTGCCACTCCTAGTTATGATAAGGGAGAGGAGAGGAGTCTTAAATAGGGTAAGCTAAGAAACCATAAGGTGACCATAGTTCTAAGTTTGAACATCGTGATAGGATATATGTGGATATTTGTTTTATGCAACTAGTGACCCTTTGGTTGGGAGCCCTAGGTTAGTTGGTTGTTGTGATAAGAGGGGATGCTATCCTTAGAAGACATTTTAGATGCAAGAGATCTGGTCGAGATAGGTTTGAACATGGAGAATTGGATAGTTAGACTCAGACCTTAGTACCTTCATGTGCGCTGTTGAGGTTGTTAGTTGCAAATGGTAGGAGTGGTGTTCAGAAGAGAAGAGTTTTCCCATATATCTAATTCTCTCAGTTTGGTGTCCCTTTCTGTTAACTGCGATTTCTAGAGTAAGTTTGTTCTTTATGAGTTTTAGCTGAGTTCCTACTCTCATCCCAGACCAGTTATCATGTTGGATATCCAGTTCTTGTCCTGTTGGTTGTTCTTACATTCTCAGCATGCATACGTGTCTCATGAAACCAGCTTAGTGTTATTTCAAATTGAAGTCGGTTACCACGATAGTACTTCAGCTTTTACAACTAAGTTGAAGGAACTACTTGGGAAGCAAAATCATCCATGAAGGCCAAGTACCCTCATCTTTTTCTTTCTGATCCAGTTTCAGCTTGAGGTAGTAGTTCTATCCTTAGTATGTCCCTACGATCCTATTCCATCAGTCACTCTCATGATCCTAGCATGCATTCATGTTTTTGAAGTTGATTTAACCATGTTTTAAGTGGAAAGTTCAGTTTTCATGTTTATTCCTTGATTTCCATGATTTGTTGCTGGTTGGGCTGTTTTCTCTTCAGTTTTCCCTTGTTTAGTCTTCATTCGAGGACGAATGATCCTAAGGGGGAGATATTGTAACACCTCAGAAATCAAACCAGCTATCTATGTTAAAATCTCAGAAAAAAAATTCATGTTTCAGGAATGACAGGTCCAAACCATGAGTCGTGGAATAGAATTGTGATTCCCTTTGGTCGATTCAGCCTCTGGTCTGGAACCAAGAGTTGGTTCTACGGACTGTGGTTCAAACCACGGGTCCATCCTGTCCACTTATGGAACTCAGATCAGATGGTTGACAAGTCCCTCTGAAATGACGACTCAATTCTACGACTCGTCGTCCAAACAATGAACCGTAGTCCTGACTCGTGGTTTGACCAAGGATCAGCTAGGTCCGCAGGAACCACGACTCCAAATGACGATCCATCATTCATTCTACAGGTCCATCCTGTTGACCCATAGAAGTGTTTCTGTAGCCTGAAGCTTCTGTCAGGAACCACGAGTGGAACTACGGGTCGTGGTTCAAACGATGACCCGTAGAACTGACTCGTGGTCCCTGAAACCAACCATTCTTTTCCAGCTTTTCTTCATTAAGCCCAGGGGTATTTTAGTCACTACCCACCCTTTTAACTCCTAAATGATGTCATTTTGGCTATTTTAAGTAGGGTTTTCATCCTTATTAGCCTAAGTTCCTTCTAAGATCTTCATTCTTCTCTCAAAAAAAGGAAAATTCTCTCTCCAAGCTTCAATTCTCAAGCTCCAAGTTCAAGTCTCCTAAGTCTTTCGATTCAAGTGGGTTATCTTCAATCAAGGTATGTGAGTAATCAACAATGGGTTTCTTTCACCCTTGTGCCCAAAACCCCTAATTCAAATTTTGATTCCAAAACCCCTAATTCAAATTTTGATTTCAAGATCTTCAAATTAGGGTTCTTATCCAATGGTTATGGGTTTTGCTAAATATGACCTTCTCATGGTTTGATTATGAAATTACTATTCAAATTGTATGATTTCACATGGGTTTTTGCATGTTAACTCTTATTTCATGAATTGAAGTTTAACAAGGGGTGTGCATTATTCGGATTAAACCAAAAAACCAAACCAAATCAAACCAAATTCTTATTTGGAATGATTTTTTGGATTTTTTGTTTGGTTTCGGATTAAGAATTTACTTTTTTTAGTTTTTTGGTTTGGTTTTGGATTTAAAAAATAAAAATCAAAGAATCAAAAAAACCGAATATATATATATATATATATTATTATATATATATATATATATATATATATATATATATATATTAACCCTAATAATACTCTAATAAAAAACTAAAAAAGGAAATTATGATTTAGTTTATATTTTAATTTTGGACATCTATTGATATGCTTTTTAGGTATTGTGTTTTAATATTTTATTCGTGACTTATATTAGAACATATTTAATTCATTCAATATTATTATTTCTCCTTGTATATAATTTTAATTTTTTTCAACATGCAAATATAACTTTGATTATGTTATAATTATTGACATAACCGAATAGCCGAACCGAAAAAAATCAAACCAAATAGAGAAAAACCAAACCAAATCAAATTTATTTTGGCTCGGATTGGATTGCATTTTTACAAAACTGAAAATCGAAAAACCAAAACCAAATAATACAAAACCAAATCGAAAAACCGAATGCACACCCCTAAGTTTAACCATGGAAATCTCTACATGCATAAAGTTGATTTGAGTAAATTGGGTTTTGATAAGCATGTTCCTTATGGATCTTCAAGCATGTGCATGCCTAGTTCCTACGATTCTATGAAAGTATGTGTTTTATGAAAATTGAACTAGAGCCATGCAAATTTTACAAGTCATGAAGTATGCAAGTCTTCCCATGTTATGAAGTATGATGCAAGATAAGACACTCGATATTCCATCAATGCTCATGAATCAATTTCAAAACCCTAATTCATAAGTAGTATGACGATCCGGGGTATGAAAATATTATGAACAAGTTTGTCATTTGATATGTCATATGTATGTGAGCTCATATCATGTATATATATATATATGTTTTGGGAGTAGTATTTAGCACCGAGTTGGACCGGGTGAGAGTAACCTTAGTACCAGAACTACGTGCCACCATAGGTTGCCCTTTTGAGGCTTATGATGACAGGATCCTGGTATGAAATTGTTCTAACCTTGGCCAGTTAAGACAACTCTTTCAGTGTGGGTGCAAGACACTGAACTCCATGTAGCTTAGCATGGTTTAATGTCGGTTAAGAGAAACTCCCGCATGCTTATTTTACGCTATGAAGTTATATGACCTTATATTTGAAACTTAAACCTTTTTCATGACTTATGCTACTTATCTTATTACTTGGTCGTGTCTTTCTCTTTATGTGATGAATCACATTAAGCATGTTTTAAACTGTTTTGTCATGATTTATGCATCGCCCTCATACTCTGTACATTCCATAGTACTGACGCATATCTTGCGCTGCATCCTTTGATGAAGCAAATTCAAGTGTTCCTTCTCAGACTCGTGGCTAGAGTTCCCAGGCCACATCTTATCAGCTGGTGGTGAGTCCTCTTAGGTCGAGGACTATATATGTTCCTGGTTATGTTAGCTTCTTAATTTTGTACTTCGAGTTAGCTAGGGTCTTGTCCTAGCAACTCCTTATGTCATGTAGAGGCTTTCCAGACATAGACAGTATCTGAAGTTCTTTCTAGACTCTGTATCGTTATGTGATTCCAGACTAGTCTATTATGTTATCTACTTTTGGATTTCCCCTATTATGCTTCTGCTCTTAATTATTGTTATGCTTGAGTATGCCATGACCAAGTGGTTAGCTTGGGGCACTTGTGGTTCCAAGTCCTGTGTTACGTCCAGGGAGTGACTTTGGGGCGTGATAAACTTGGTATCAGAGCCTCAGGTTCAAGAGTCCTAGGGTGTCTGAAAGCCACACTAAGTAGAGTCTCTTTCATGGGTGTAAAGTGCGTCACACTGATAAGAAGGAGGCTACGAGGTATTTTAGGATAAACTTCACTTCTTCATGTTCACTATCGTGCGATAGAATTTGACTCTACTTACCCTTCTAATCCATTCCGTACGCATTTCAGATAATGTTTCTGCGAAGAACCCTACAAGGAATGCTAATCCGACCACTCCAGATCATGAGGTTACGAATGTAGAATTTTGTGAAGCCATCTGTATGTTGGCTCAAGCCATGAAAACTCAGTTGAATGAGAAGGAGAAACTAAAGAAGAGAAAGCGGAAGAACAAGTGGACCGGAACATGGAACCAATCTTCTTCTCAGTATAGGTCATCCGGACCAACCCCATCTTTATTTAACACACCTGCACTCGATTCTCACTCTTATCTTGAAAGGGCTCCGAAGACCTTGAGGTACTCTCGTTGTAGTAGATGCGCTAAGTTTCATCTAGGTGAGTGTCTTGCTGGCAAAGAGAGGTGTTTTCGGTGTGGTCAATTAGGCCATAGGATCAGGTATTTCCCCTCATCTAAGCGGAGCGACGGTGGTGTTCAGCTCCAAAGCCAATTCCATTCATTGCCTAGCCAGCCGGGTCAGAGTATTCCTTCAGAAGTTGAATCAGGTACCTCACTAGATTTTCTTCCTTTATGCATCCATAGCCTTCGGACCCCTATTCTTATTTGGTTGTGAGTTGTCTTGACCTAGAACTAAGTGGGGATAGGAGGTTTGAGGCCTAGACTTTTAGGTGAAGGAGGGTCTTAGACTATAGAAGAAAGTGAGTATTCGTGCTGGATTCTGGAGTAGTGTATATTCTATTAGGGTATGATGATTATAGTCCCTTTGAGAGGTTGGTGAGAGGTTTATAGACTTAGTAGGGTAGCATGAACCTTAGGGAGATATGGTGAAATGTAGAATCAGTCATATTTTGGAGGCTCAGATAGCGATGCTTGTGGGTGTTAGAACAAAGTCAAGAGGGGAGGCAGAAGCTTATTTACATCCTAGCGTCCTAAGTATACTCCTGCCATTATGATACCTTTTTCATGACTTGTGTGTCAGCGCCATAATCCTATTTCAGATTCACGCTCATGTTCAGATTCTAAAATGGCAAGTGATTGCTTCAGACAATGATTCTACTCTTATCCTGCGATTCTATAAATTCCAGCTTTATGCCCTGGGGTTTGTTGTCTATGTAAACTCATACCTCTCAGTATGCTTGATGCTACTTACTCAGTTCATTCTTCAGACATGCCTCTATGACTAATCAAATCATAATACGTTACGTATATACTCTGGCCTGATTCTTGAAACGGTCCGCGCTTACGATTTCCTTGATCTAAAGCCCTTGACCTTTGCCTTTGATGATGAGGGGTAGTGATCCCCACCATTCATGCCTTACGCTCAAATCCTCAAGCCTCACCTTGAGTAGCTTGATCACGCTAAGTGTAAGTCAAGATCAATCTGTAATCCTTCATTCATGACACTCCTGCTCCCGCTATTTTCTTTTAATGATTCTGGTATATGTCTTTATAAGCGTTAGGGGAGAAGGCCTTGTAGTAGCCTAGCTGAGAGGTAGAAAATTCCTTTTCCTTGTTAGTGTACTCGTTCCACCTTGACTTCTAGGTGTGGGTGAATTATGAGGTAAGGATTATTCATGCAAAATAGTTAGATGAGATAGTCTAGTATGTCCCCCTGTAGAAGTTCTTGAATTAGAGATTCCTACTTATGATAAGGGAGAGGAGAGGAGTCTTAAATAGGGTAAGCTAAGAAAAAATAAGGTGACCATAGTTATAAGCTTGAACATCGTGATAGGATACATGTGGATATTTGTTTTACGCAACTAGTGACCCTTTTGTTGGGAGCCCAAGGTTAGTTGTTTATTGTGATAAGAGGGGATGATATACTTAGAAGACGTTCTAGATGCAAGAGATCTGGTCGAGATAGGTTTGAACATGGAGAATCGGGTAGTTACACTCAGACCTTAGTACCTTCATGTGCGATGTTGAGGTTGTTAGTTGCAAATGGTAGGAGTGGTGTTCATAAGAGAAGAGTTTTCCCGTATATCTTCTTCTCTCAGTTTGGTGTCCCTTTGGGTTAACTGTGATTTCTAGAGTACGTTTGTTCTTTATGAGTTTTAGCTGAGTGCCTACTCTTATCCCAGACCAGTTATCATGTTAGACATCCAGTTCCTGTCCTGTTGGTTGTTCTTACATTCTCAGCATGCATACGTGTCTCATAAAACCAGCTCAGTGTTATTTCAATCAAAAGTCGGTTACCACGATAGTACTTCAACTTTAACAACTCAGTTGAAGGAACTTCTTGGGAAGAAGAATCATCCATGAAGGCCAAGTACCCTCATCTTTTTCCTTCCGATCCAGTTTCAGTTTGAGGTAGTAGTTCTATCCTTAGTATGTCCCTTCGATCCTAATCCATCAATCACTCTCATGATCCTAGCATGCATTCATATTTTTGAAGTTGATTTAACCATGTTTTAAGTGGAAAGTTCAGTTTTCATGTTTATTCCTTGATTTCCATGATTTGTTGCTGGTTGGGCTGTTTTCTCTTCAGTTTTCCCTTGTTTAGTCTTCATTCGAGGACGAATGATCCCAAGGAGGAGATATTGTAACACCCCGAAAATCAAACCAACTATCTAAGTTAAAATCTTAGAAAAAAATTTCATGTTTCAGGAATGACGGTTCCAAACCACGGACCGTGGTTTGAACCACGAGTCGTGGAATAGAATCGTGATTCCCTTTGGTTGATTCAGCCTCTGGTCTGGAATCACGAGTTGGTTCTACGAACTGTGGTTCAAACCACGGTTTCGTCCTGTCCACTTGTGGAACTCAGATCAGAGGGTTGACAAGTCCCTCTGAAATGACGACTCAATTCTATGACTCGTCGTCCAAACGACGAACCGTAGTCCTGACTCGTGGTTTGACCAATGACCAGCTAGGTCCCCAGGAACCACGACTCCAAATGATGATCCGTCGTTCATTCTACGGGTCCGTCCTGTTGACCCGTAGAAGTGTTTCTGCAGCCTGAAGCTTCTGTCAGGAACCACGAGTGGAACCACGAGTCGTGGTTCAAATGACGACCCATAGAACTGACCCGTGGTCCCTGAAACCAACCATTCTTTTCCATCTTTTCATAATTAAGTCCAGGGGTATTTTAGTTATTACCACCATTTTAACTCATAAATGATGTTATTTTGGCTATTTCAAGTAGGGTTTTCACCCTTATTAGCCTAAGTTCCTCCTAAGATCTTCATTCTTCTCTCAAAAAAAGGAAAATTCCCTCTCCAAGCTTTAAGTCTCAAGCTCCAAGTTCAAATCTCCTAAGTCTTTTCGATTCAAGTGGATTATCTTCAATCAAAGTATGTGGGTAATCAACAATGGGTTCCTTTCACCCTTGTGCCCAAAACCCCTAATTCAAATTTTGATTTCAATATCTTCAAATTAGGGTTCTTATCCAATGGTTATGGGTTTTTCTAAATATGACCTTCTCATGATTTGATTATGAAATTACTATTAAAATTATATGATTTCACATAGGTTTTTACATGTTAACTCTTATTTCATGAATTGAAGTTTAACCATGGAAATCTCCACATGCATAAAGTTGATTTGAGTAAATTGGGTTTTGATAAGCATGTTCCTTATGAAATTTCAAGCATGTGTATGCCTAGTTCCTATGATTCTATGAAAGTATATGTTTTATGAAAATTGAACTAGAGCCATGCAAATTTTATAAGTCATGAAGTATGCAAGTCTTCCCATGTTATGAAGTATGATGCAAGATAAGACAACCGATTTTCCATCAATGCTCATGAATTGATTTCAAAACCCTAATTCATGAGTAGTATGACGATCCGGGGTATGAAAATATTATGAACAAGTATAAACAAGTTTGGCATTTGATATGTCATATGTATGTGAGCTCATGTCATGTATATATATATATATTTTGGGAGTAGTATTTAGCACTGAGTTAGACCGGATGAGAGTACCCTTAGTCCCAGAACTACGTGTCACCGTAGGTTGCCCTTTTGAGGCTTATGATGACAGGATCCTGGTATGAAATGGTTCTAACCTTGGCCGGTTAGGACAACTCTTTCAGTGTGGGTGCAAGACACTGAACTCCATGTAGCTCAGCATGGTTTAATGTCGGTTAAGATAATCTCCCGCATGCTTATTTTACGCTATGAAGTTATATGACCTTATATTTGAAACTTAAACCTTTTTCATGACTTATGCTTCTTATCTTATTACTTGCTCGTGTCTTTCTCTTTATGTGATGAATCACTTTGAGCATGTTTTAAACTGTTTTTTCATGATTTATTCATCGCCCTCATACTCAGTACATTCCATAGTACTGACGCATATCTTGCGCTGCATCCTTTGATGATGCAGATTCAGGTGTTCCTTCTCAGACTCGTGGCTAGAGTTCCCAGGCCACATCTTATCAGCTGGTGGTGAGTCCTCTTAGGTCGAGGACTATATATGTTCCTGGTTATGTTAGCTTCTTAATTCTGTACTTCGAGTTAGCTAGGGTCTTGTCCTAGCAACTCCTTATGTCATGTAGAGGCTTTCCAGACATGGACAGTATCTGAAGTTCTTTCTAGACTCTGTATCGTTATGTGATTCCAAACTTGTCTATTATGTTATATACTTTTGGATTTTCCCTATTATGCTTCTGCTCTTAATTATTGTTATGCTTGAGTATGCCATGATCAAGGGGTTAGCTTGGGGCACTTGTGGTCCCAAGTACCGTGTTACATCCAGGGGGTGACTTCGGGGCGTGACAAATACTTAATAGTTTATGATACACGGGAATGAATTCAAATGTTTACCTGTCTTTAGATAATAGGAAATGTGTTGCTTAGTTAATACCGTGTGTTCTAAGTTATAATATTATGTGTATAGTAAATAAATATTAATTTTCATATTATTAAATACATGTCCTCTTTAAAAAACTTATAATGTATATCAAATTCACAATTTGAGTTGATGCACCTAATGTATAAACACATTGATCTGGCGAGTTGTACTACAATCTAAATTTGTATACAAGTATATATTTGCACGTTAGCTACAAACAGTTTGTTTTTAGTTTAATTGTTATTGAATTTGTATACATATATTATATACACCTTTTGATTTGGATATATAATAGTACACAAAATTAAACAATCTTTTGAAGCTGAACATATTGGAACAAGTTGATTTCATACACGTAATGTATGTAACAAACTCAAATGGCAGAAAGAATCTTGTGTATCAATCTAGTATTAAATATGTATACAATCCTAAAATTAATCAGAAGATGTATACAAAGCGTGTATGCAAAATTCAACAACAACAAACGACAAAGGACAAAACCTATTGTATGTATACAGATTTTAACTGCGGTCAAATATCAATCAATAGATGTATACAAGACGTGTATATAAAATCGAACAATGTATATGTACTTTTAATAGTAAATTAACAATAATAAATTATTATATTTAAAATTACAAATAGGCGTGATTTGGGGACAAATGAGGTTGTGCTCCTTGTTTTATCCGTTTTTGGACTTGAAAAAATGATTTTGACTTAAATTATTCTAAAAACTCAAGGAAATTTCCAAAACAACTTGAAACAAACAAACAGAGTCACCACTTAATTTTTATAAAGAAATTAAGAAAACTTAAATAGTTTTCCAAAGTTAAAAATAGAAATAAATTTTTAAAAATGGAGAAAACTAGGTAAGAGTTCAAGTAATATTTTAAGAAGGTTTTTGAGGCACTTAAAAATGGTAGACCAAAATTCTTGACTAATTTAATATGACTAAATTTGCAAAGAGTTGATTTGTATTTAAAATTATTTTTTCAAGAGAAGGATTTTACAAAGAAAAAAGTACTATAACTTGTAAAAATAAAGGAAATTGGCATATTAGCTTTTTTAACTAACTTCGAAAGAATTAACAATGGAAAAGACCTCTGGATTTACTAAAAAGTTTTTTTAGTGAGGAAAGGAACTTTTGAAAGATTCTTAAAGAGAAAGTTATGAATTTATCAAAAATTCTTGCTATTATTAAGAAAATTTGAACAAGTCAATTATTTTAAGCAAACGAACTTAAGTGAATTTTAATGGGTAACGAATAAAGGAGGATAAAACAAAAATAGCTACTTGAGAAAATTTATTTAGATTAATTAGAATTGGTCAAAGTTAATACCAGAATAAAGTAAATAAGAGCAATATAAATTAAGCTACAGATTATTTTGGACTTTGGGTCCAAATGGATCGAAATCATAGCCTTTTGGTCTATCATGCTGAAAAACTTGGGCTTTGGCGCATTTCTCGTCTGTATACCAGCTGGTATATCAGACACTTTCTCAGTGTATATCACTGTATTCTGTATATTGGTCCCATTTTGGACTGCTAATTTGCTAACACTTTTGGGCTTTAACCCCTTTTCGCTTTTTATAGCCTTTTGGATATTGTATATCCTCTGTTTGACCTGTATATTATCTTTTCTTTTTCTTGTTTATTCCTGTGTACCAGCCCTATCTAACAAGTATTGGTAAATCCAAATTATCATTTAAGCATAATATCCAAAACAGGCGGGGATGACATATTGAAAGCAGACAAGGTTTTCGTATGCCTTAGAGAATCTAGATTTATCATCTACTTTTTTCCCACTCAAAGACACGATCACACGCTTTTGAATAGATAAATGAACCCACAAATGTTAGGCTTTAATTTTACTTATAAGTACAAACTTAGAGGCTTCTTAAGACAACACAATGTCATGAGATATTAAAGTAAAACAGACTGACTAAAATTTTACAAGTAGGCAGTTGTTTACAAAACTATTTAATGTCATTTATAGGGCGGATGAAATGCCATAAGAATGGAAGTGGAGTATGATAATTTAGTTGTATAAGAAAAAGTTTCTCAGATACTCTTTTCTTTTTAGTTAGTCGTGATATTTTTCTAAATTTAGTATTAATAATTTAAGTTTAAACTTTTAATTTTACTCTTAATGAAATAATTTATAGCCATATACATATCTATTACTCCCTCCGTTCCATTTTATGTGGCACCATTTGACTTGGCACGGTGTTTAAGAAAAAACGGAAGACTTTTAAAACTAGTGGTCCAAAATAATCCTTGAAAATTTGTGTGGTTGTAAATCATTTCATTAAGGGTAAAAAGAGAATTTCAAAGTTAAATTTTTTCTAAATATAGAAATGTGACATTCTTTTTGGGACGGACTAAAAAGGAAAGTGTGCCAAATAAAATAGGACCGAGGGAGTACTTATTTTAAACCATAAATTTCAAAATTGTTTCTTTTATTCGTAATGTTCAGTCAAGACACCTTCACATGAATTGATAGGGAGGACATATTATAACTAACAAAGAAAACACCGCTCTCAAAATGGTAAAATTTACATTAGGCTCATTTCATTCTCAATAAAGAAACAGAAACCGTTTGAGTTACTGTAATTTTTCTTTATTTGAAAGGTATATCAAATTCAAAGATTTTTCCAGAGATGGCTGCAGCAACAGCAGCTGTGAAACTAGGGCTGCTGGTCAAGGAAGAAGCCATTTGTTTGACTAAATGTTTCTGTAGTGAATTTGTGTCAATGTCTTCCACTAATAATCTTTGATCTGTTGTAACACTTTGGTTCACTAATGGCACTGTTATTTCAGCTTGGGATGGGTGAGGATGGTTGTGCTCCCCCTCATATACAGCAACTAAAACTGATGGATCTTCAATACTTCTTTGCACCTATAAATTCAATTAAGAGTATTATTTATTGAAACATAATCAAGAATGTAATAAGAAAATAAATATTGGGTTGAACTCAATTTTCAAAAGTCCTTCATAAAGTAAGAATTGTTTAAAATCATATACGAAGATTGGTTCTTCCCTCCAATACCAATGTGAAAATCTAACCGAGTGTGTTCTCTTTAACAATATAAATATGTAGATGTGATGGTCTCAAATTTCAATATGATATCAAACAGAAATTTTGAATTCGAATCTTATTATTTACTACCCATTATAAAAAAGAATCTACATATTTAAACTATGAAAAAGAATTAGACTGCACGTGAAGAGCTGTGTTGGAATTATTATACACTTCAATATTATTACTAGTAACTAATTTGTGTAGTTTAAGTGTGAAGAAGCTGTATATATGCGTGTTGATCGATCATTTGGCCATAAATAATATTCCTTCTGTCCCAAGTTATAATATTGTTTTGATCATATGAGAAAAATTATAATTTATTATTTTTGTATAGTTTTTGAATATTTAAATTTAAATTTTAAAATATTAAGTTGATTTAATTCAATTTAGCTTCAAATATTAGTCAATATGACTCTGGAAAAACAAAAGATGCCACATAAATTGGGTACGGAAGAAATATTGAGCATTTCTGAAATATTGAATACTTGAAAAACGTATCTGGGAAATACTTTTTAAGTAAAATAGTTGTTTTCCCTCACAAATCTTTAACTATTTTCAAGTAAAATTTATGTTCAAACCTAACTTTAGCTTCTCACTAGTTATTTTTAACTCAGAGCTTCAGATACATTTTTTTTTTCAACTTCAACCAAATATAAGTAAATTCGTCGTTCAAATAGTACAAGTACAAAGTACAAACTATCAACCGGTCATAGAGAACACCAAATATACTTCTTTTTATCCATCATTAGAAGAAAGAGTAATTGTGACGTATGTTATTCTTTCTCTCTACTTTGGACGGCCCAAATAATAAAATTAAGGTTGATTAGATGCTTGTTTCATGCCGTAATTATGTTATTCTCTAATTTTGTGCTTGGGGTTTCTTATCTGTTATCCGATATTTGTACCTGAGATCCTGATCAATCCGGATTTGCGTCAAGTAAAACGCATTTAAAGAGGAGAAACTCTCTAACAGAATTTTCTCCATATTCAGGACTCGAATTCGAAACTTGTGATTAAAGGTGAGGGAATCCTAATTCCTATCCATTCCACCAGAATTGTTGGTGAAATTATGTTATTCATGTAGATGGAACAGTGACAATTAGAATAGACACATCATTTTAGTTAAAGAAGCTTTGGATTGCATGAACTGACCTTCTTTTTGACTGGGCATGTTGGTGCAAATGAACACTTGTAATAAGCTCTTGGAGAAGGGTTATCTCTTGTCACTTTTTGACCATATTTTCTCCAGTTATATCCATCCTTCACCACCTGTAAACCGTAGCAAGAAAACAAAATAAGAACGATATTTTAAGAATCAACACCCAAAATAAAAGAAGTTATTAACCAAGTTATATACTTGAAATTTGTTACTAATAAAATACATGACCAATTATCTCTTTATGTGATACTCTTTCATTTTAACGCGCTCCAAAACGTTTTCACCAACAGTCAATTTATACTTTTCATATTTTTTGAATATACAGTCAAACCTCTTTATAACGATATCGATCGTGTGTCCCATATTTTCTTTATTGATATAGCGAAATAGTACTGTTATACAGAATATATGTTATAACATATAACGTGAAAGATCGGTTACCAGAAAACGTGAGTGAATCTTATCATAGAGGATCTGACTGTATATTTAGAATTGAGAAATGTTTTGAACTTACCGAGGTTTGATCGGAGGGATTAGTTTTAACACAAACAGTTGAAACATGGGTTGTGATTTCCCTTGGCCTCTTTGGTGATGCATCTTCATAATTAATGTCTGAATTATTCACACAACACTCTTCTTCAGCTTTTCTTTTCCTTGACAACAATAATTTGGAATTTTCCTCTTCATTATGAGTTGAGTATTTTTGCAGCAACTCAATTAGGTGAGTTTGCAAGGAATTGTAATTCTCACACAAAGTTGTTAGCATTGTTACTAGCTTCTTGTTCTCCTCTCTCATCCTAATCAATTCTTCATCCAACGTCTCACGCTGCATAAAAATCAAATTACTAGTTTAAAATAATATCCAAAGAAACAAGTAAGTTATCTAAAAAGAGTGTAAACTAAGCAAAATTTGTGCAGTAGCAACAACAACAACAATAATGATAAACATAGAGTTTAACTCATATACACGGACATTGTAAAGAACTTTTATACTATCAAGTCACCATTTACTTGTTGTAGAAGGTAATAATAATAAGAAGAAGAAGAAGAAAAATAACAACGAGAAACAATAATACTACTGATAATAATAAACACAATAATAAAAAAATAATAACAAACCATCAAAAATAAAAATATTCATTTTTATGAAAGAACAGAAATATAGATCTACCTACCGAACTTCTATTGATGTTGTGCAATGAGGGGTTTGCGTTAAGGTCAAAAGAAAAAGTTTTGTCTCCCAAATTTATATCCATTGAATCTATATCTTTTTTTCTCCTTATTGATTGTGTTTTTTGTTGAAAGGAATGAAGAGAAGAAATGGAAAAGATGGGTTATTTATAAAGGGAGATAGTGGAAGTAGTTAAATTGATTTTTTGGTCTTGGTATGGAAGAGAAATTGCGAGGAAATTGAGGGTATATAAAAGTATATTGTTGGTAATTGGCTATTTAAAGACTTTCACTATCAGAGTGGCCATATAGAAAGACTATGTGAAATTGAATAGTACTTTCAAGAATGTCTATATATTCAAGTCTTGGTCAATTCTCAATTTAATTGATCAAGAATTGCCTCAATACTACTCCCAAATTATTTGTTTTTCTTTAAATTTTCCTTTTCCATCCAAACAAATTCTCACTATTATCGTGTGAATTTTCCTTAGGCAAGAAAGATTCTTTGTTAGTACTTTTGAATAATTCCAAGATTAATTATTTTTTATCTTTAAGTTAAGGGTCTCTTTTTCAACTTTAGACACTACGTTGTCGAGTTTTCATTTCATTAGCTTGTCCAAAAAAAAAAGTCGAGCTTGTCAATCTTTGGCTACCAAGTAAGTATCAAACATTAGCTTCCTAATAAAGTTAACTCCTGAAATCTATCATTAGTGACTTATTTTAAACAATTTTTAATCTGCGAAATTTCAGAATTATTCTACTAATTAAAGAGAAATTGATCGAATTTGAGTTACATATGATATGTATTTAATGAGGTAATTGTGTTTCAAAATGAATAAACTTTTCAAGAAAGGATATAAATGTCAAAGTTTGGAGGAGTTCAAGTTATCAAATCATTTTTTAAATTTCTTTTTATTATTTATTTATTTTTAAATGGTTTCGTTTTCTTGTTTGGAAAATAATGGTGTATTTGAGTTGCTTTGATACGACAATGATAGTGATAATCCAATTATTAACGGTTGCCAAAAGTATACCATTTCACATTATTCATGAGCATTTTTGCCCCTTTCCCCTTTATAAAATGGCATTTGGTGCTGACTGCCAACCACACTTTAATTTGCTTTTCACTTCAGAAACACAAAATAGATTAGGACTCATAATTTTCTTTTATTATTGAAAATAATATACTTGATTCTCCATGAAATATGGAGTGCCATTTTAGTAATTATAAAGCTTTTTCAATCGAGGCATCAAAATCTTTTTTCAACAAACTCTATTACGTTATAACATGTTTTTTAATCGCTTCACCAACATGGGTTGTGGTGCAGTGGTGGGACTGCTCCATCCTTAACCAGAGGTCTCGGGTTCGAGCTATGGGTATATGGAGAAAATTCTGTTGGGAGCGCTACCCCCAGAATGGGCCCTACAATGCGCGATCCGGATTAGTCGGGGCTCCAATGCGGGTACCGGACACCGAGTGAGAAACCAAATAAAAAAAGTTTTTTAACCGCTTCCAACAGTTTGGAAATAGGTCATGGCATCGAACCAAACTGACACAAGTCAAACTGAACTTAGGCCTCATTTGTTTTTATTAAGATTAAGACGTCTAAATTTGATCACATCTAAATGATTAAGATGTTCACTCTAGATCTGAACACTAAATGATTAGATCCCTTCCATCGGTCGCATCTGCCCTGTCTCAATCGGTAAGACTGTTTGTTTTTCAATATCTAAATGTGTCTAATTTATTTACTTTTAAACATAATAAATATACAATTCAAATAAAAATAATTAAATATTAAAAAAAATTGATTTTTTTTTTTATTATTTAGTAAAAATAAAATTATTTATGTTTGCTAGTGATAATGAAGATGGTTTGTACTGGTGGTGGTGATGGTCGATTGTAGTGGCTATAATGGTGGTGATGATAGTTATGATGGTGGAGGTGGTTGGTGTTGTAGTGACTGACGCAACAATGATGATTGGTGATGGTAGTGATGGTGGAGTTGGCTGATGTTAGTATATTTGGCAGTGTTGACAATTGAAAAATGTGTGGTGGTGGACAATGGTGCTAGTGGCAATTAGAGGTGGTGCTAGTTATGATGATGGAGGTGGTTGTTAGTAGAAATTGGTTGGAATGGTGGTAGTGACTGGTAGTGACAACAACAGTGATGGCGATGATGGTGGCTACGAATATAATTATAATGATGAGAGTGGTAGATGTTGTATAGATTTCCAGTATTGGTGGATAACGGTGGTAGTTGTGATGACATAGGTGGTTGGTGGTTGGCAAGTATGGTGATGATTATGGTGATAGAAGTGGTTAGTAGTGATGGCAGAGTGATGGTGAAAATTATTCACACAAACATAACTTTTAATGATGTTAAAATTTTATTCGAGATTTTAATGATTAAGACATGTTCAGACTCAATAAATGCTTAAATCTACATGTAAACTAATGCACTTAATTACTTAAGGTCTGAACCATTCAGATTTCGACATCCATTAAGGACAAACTAACGAGGCCTTAAACAAACTTACAACAATCCAGTTTTTTCTCTACTGGCTAACTTTAGTCAAATTAATTACTTAAAGGTTGGGAAATAATATCATGTTCATATATGTTGAATGAAAACGGTAATTTATTATGCATATTTTTTTGTGAGACTTTTCTTTTTCTGACTGAAGATCTTTTTTTTTTTTTGTTTTGATACTAAAACATGAAAATACGAAAATATATAACTTTTGTTTATTAGATAGAAGCATATATTTGCATAAACATGCATAAGCACTCAAATAAAATGTCAATTGATTTTATATAACCAAGCATTTCTTTCATAATTCTTAACTGAATATTTTCTAAATGATTTTCAGATAATGAATTTCTAATGTAAGATATTTTCACAAGTTCAACTATGGAACATAATAGTGTTAGTATACGAGAATAAGCAAAATTAATTAATAGATGGGCTTCAAAAACAAAATAATTTTTACTATGCAAATTTAAAGTAGGCGGGCTTCAAAATTTTTTTTACGTACTATGCAAATCTAAAGTGGAGGAGCTTCAAAATCCAAAAAAATTCTCTTAATTTATGTAATATTTTTCACTTTTCTAGTTTCAAACCTTTTAATTTTGATCATGTGTTTAAATATAAAATCTTTAAATTTTTTAAAATGAATTTTGCATATTTGAAAATTACTATGTAAAAAGTATTACAAGTCATAATAATAATAATTAATAATTTAAAAAACATATGAAAAACATTATGATCAGAATCATCAATTTTTTTAACTCTAAATTTGAAATATACCGTCACACAAATAGGAACCAGGGGCGAATGCGTTATTGTATATATAGATTCAATTGAACTCATAATTTTTGATATAAAGTATAAATTTATGTGTAAAAATTTATAAAAATTACAATAAATTATAATTATAAACTAAAACTTAAAAAATACAATAAATTTAATATTAAAATTTAAATTTATAAAGTTTAAATCGTGAATCTGCCCTGGGAACGAAAGGAGAAGTGAATAGTAGATGAAGGAAAAAGTTGGTAAAGATGTGAAGTTCGTGGCAGCCCAACATTTGTAAGTCAAATTGTTAGTCAGCCATGATTGATTTGGATTAATGCCACAAAATGTTGGAAGTGTCTAATGTCTACGACGTTTCCTTTTATTGCATCATTCATATGACGTAATCATTGACACTCTTGCTTGGTTTCTTCAAAGTCTTTTCTCGTGTATTAGAAAAAGGGAAAAGTACTACTAGTAATTAGTTACCTAATATAATAGTGGTAGATACAATGGCAAATCAATTAGCTAGTACAATTTTTTAGTTGATGTTTATAACTCTTAAAAAGGGGTTGTTTTGTATGGGATGTAATAAGCAAGGAAATTTCATGGATTGAAATATTTTATGAGATTATTATATATATTTTGGATAGTAATTTTGCTATTTTAATAAAAATGGTGAGATAAAATAATCACGAAATTAGTTAATATCTTAAATCAAATATTTGATAAAGTTAATCTCAAATTTTATCTCAAAATTATCATTCAAATAAGTTATTTAAACGTTAATTAGTTACTGTGTATTTCTAAAATACTTTACGGATGTAATTAAAGACAACATAGTCCGACATAGTCCACACAAATAATTATTACTCCCTCCGTCCAAGTTTGTGTTGTCTTTAACTTGACATGAAATTTAAGAAAAAAAGACATACTTATAAAATTTATGTTTGAAAGAATTTATAATATTTGTGTGAGTATAAATCATCTCATATTAATTATAAATCATTTAAATATTGAGGAATGAATAATATTTAATAATAAGGGTAAAATAAACACAAATAATAAATTATCTCTTGATTTTTTATACTGAACAAGTAAAGTTGGACAATTATTTTTAGTAAATTAAAAAAAGAGTAAAAGATAAACAAAAATATATTTTTAAAATAGTGAGAAAGTAAAAATGAACTAATCAGAAGGAGTAGTATAAAGTCCGTTTTCTTGCAAAGACAATTGGAGGGTAGTTTAAATTTATTGTCAAGTTTTTTTCCAAACGCATTAATGTCCCGTGCAAAGACATCTGATTAATTAGTAAGAATTTTCAAACAAGTCAGTATCTGAAGAAGACAAAGTCACAGTAGTTGTTCTTCTCTAACACATAAAGTGTGCCAGTGACATACATAAGTGACGTCCGTACACATAACGTCATTATCTGCGTACCTTTTACCTCATCTCTTTGTTTTCTTCTTCTCATTTTTCCAATTTCTAGTCCTCTTTTGTGGCTCAATAATACAACTCTTTCATATTTCTACGCTCAATTTGAAATTATGTTTTTATATTTAAGTCACGTATTAATATTATTATAGTTCCTTTATTTCTAAATAAGTAATTGTTTAGCTTCTTTTTTATTTTATTCCTAAGTAAGTGGTGTTTTAAATAATCAACGAGACATTAATAATGTTTTTTCAATTTTCCCCTTCTTTAAATAAAGAGAGTTTAAATAACCAAGAAACTATTAAAGAATTAATAGTATTAAAGCTTGCAAATACTGTTAGCCCTCTATTCAAAAGTAAACTAGAAAGGTAAGAAAAACATAATAAACTGCTAAAATAATTTAGTTTCAAGCCTTTAATCCCCTCATAATTGTTCAAGGTTATGAATTAATTCCTTTTAGAATAGAACAAAACTTTATTCTGTAACACTGGCAACAAAAAATGTAGAACTTCAACAAACTCAATAATGAAGTAGATCACACGACACTTACTTTTGCCTTTATAAGTGATGCATAAAATAAGGGAAGAAGAAAGAAGTATTATGTTTGCATTTTTCAGTATGAACATAAAGCAAAGCATCTGAATATTTTATATAGCCAAATAACGTGTAAAAGTACCTGTTTTTGGGAAAGAAGATGTGTGTTTGGTTGCGAATTATAAATTTGCAATGTCCGTTAAGAAAAATAAATTTCACAAATTAAATCAAATCCCACATGAATTAATATATATATATATATAAAAGAAAATTAATTAACAAAATAAAAAAAAATTGATCCAAAAAATTTATCAAGCAATCAGATTATTTGATCAAATTAAAATCCAATACAAATCTAAAGTCGAGAGACGACGATAGCGCCAGAGAGACTCTTTTCTCAACTCTTTATGAACTAGAAGATGTTACAAGCACGCAAGTCTTGCTTTCCCTCACCAACGAAGGACAAAGTTCACTTGTAAAAAGTAACTTTTCAAATTTTACTTCCCTTTTATTTTATTTTTCACCATTTTTCAATTCACATTGCACCTCATTTTTAAAGCCCAATTTTTAAAGAAGCGGAATAATTCTCCGCATAAATGAAGAATAATGACTATATAAAATATGCATGAAAAAATTGTGTGATTTATAAGTAAATATTAAACGCATATGGTTAAGTAAGTTTTTCTTTAAACTTTTCGTAGTGAACATATGATAACGCCCAAATTACACTTCAATTAAGAAGCGCAAGCGGTCGTCGTCAAATATAGAACCCAACTAAGGTTGGGGTCGATCCCACAGGGAATAAGGTGCAAATTAAGTCGTTAGTGACTTAGTTGACTAGTAATCAATAGTTTCCGGTAAATGGGGGTGTGTGTGTGATCAATATTTGAACAATGCAAATAATAATTTATGAGTTTCAACGAGTAATAATCAATATGAGAGGCGAACTAGGGATGTATTCACCATGGCTTCGTAAACAATCACGAGTTGGAGTTCGATCGGGTTCTTTCTATATGTATATCACGATGTGATTGAATTAATGGTATAATCTAAACGTTTCTCAACCAAATAGACGAATTTCCTTTTCAATTCTCTCGAACTTGAAAAGGTGAAATTTCTTATTTCAATCCTAAACATCAAGTAGATTAATCTAGTTACAACATTAATCATAAGACGAGAATTGGTAGTCTCGAATCCTCGTAGTTAATCAAATTTCCCGGTTTTAATCTCTTTGTTCAAGCAAATCAAACCTAGGTATGTTCTAATGTTTGCAACCATTAGAAAACGTAAATAACGAATGATTAACAACGTGACAACATATAAATTGAACCCTACACTACCTTGAATCTATATTGTTACTTTTGCCATGGCTCCCACAACCCTAGTTGTGGGAAATTAGCTACTCATGCTATTAAAGAAATAGAAGAAAATCATATTCATAATAAGAGAAGGATTCTTACAAATAGTATGAAATTTACTTCAATTATTCAAGAACAAGAAGCCAAAAATCCCAAGAACAATCCAAGAAGAAGAAAGAAATGTGTATGTCGTATTTTTCCTCTCAAAAAGTCGCTCAAAATAGTCTCTAGAAATATTGGGTAATGCCTCATAAAATAACCCTAACACAGGATATTTATAGTAGTCCAGGAAATAAAGTCCAAAAATAGAATTTTTGGAATCCCGCTTCGCCTTGACGGGTTGCCTGACGGACCGTCATGCATGTGACTGGCCGTCACTTGAGCCGTCACAGCTAAATAGTGAGCTCCCAGGCAAATCTTCAGGTAAGTCGTCGACGCGATGACGACTTGCTAGTATTTTCTGGTAAGTCGTTGGGCTTGTGACAACTTGCTGGTAAATTCTGGTAAGTCGTTGGGCCTGTGACGACTTGCTGGTAAATTCTGGTAAGTCGTCCACCCAGTGACGACTTACAGTGTTTTCTATTTTATCTTGGTGGCCTGGGTGACGGTCCGTCAGGCCAGTGACGGGCCGTCAGATGGGCCGTCACTCCTAGGCAGTGCTCGATGAACTTGCTGTCTCGTTCTGACGGCCTGGCTGACGTCCAGTCACAAGTGTGACGGTCAGTCATGCCAGCCGTCAGGATTAACCAGTTGAGGTTTTTGAACATTTTTTCTTCCATTTCCATCTCTAGCTCCATTCCCTGCAAATATAACAATAAAACATCAAAAACCACAAAAGTTGCTTGAAAACTCGCGAGTATTCTTAGTTAAAGGCATCAAAAGTGCCGTAGAATCCCGGCACATCAACACCCTCAACTTAAAACGTTCGCTTGTCCTCAAGCAACATGACAACAAAAACAAAATGATGACTCAACTAAGAATACAAACACATATCTCGAGCAAATCATGGCCACTCAACAATCTATTAAATTTAAATCAAGCCCCCCGGTAGCACACAAATGTATGAAACGCTAACTTGCAAGGATCCAAACATGTCATTCCGATATGATAGAATATTCTACATACACACACAACAGCTATCCCAACAGTCAATAGATAATACAGAAATCTTGGTGCCCTCACCATAAAGAAGTCCCACACACAAGATTTGGGACTAGGTAAGGCACTCACACTCACAAACGATTTCAAACAATGCACATGCGATGCCATAAGCTTGCCCTTGCTATCCTATTTCAGTTTTTTCAGTTAGCCACTCAGGATCACTACAGGACTTGTTTTGGATTGTAATGAGGCTTTGGGTGCAGGTAGGATACATTTAGGGGTTAGTGACTAAGCCCTCCTTGGAATCACCGACCTACTATTTCCACTTAACTTTTCTTCCTCCATCCTTATTCACCTTTTTATTCCCTTCTTTCTAGCTACAGGTGCGGCCTCTTTATTTTGACAATTCTTTTTCATCTCTTTTCTTAGGCACACACCCGAAATTTTCATTCTATCCACAACCAATCTTATCCATCCTATTTTTCTTATCATTTACCTCTATAGTAGCCACCCTCAACTTAGGCTGATTGCCTGAGTTGAGGTGCACGATGTCCAAGGAAGGACCAGGGCCAAAATAGGGATTCAAAGTTAAAAAGAAATGGTGACAAGTTATTGAAAGAATAGGGTCAATTATGGCTCAAACAGGGATCAAAGAGATTATTTGCATTTGGACGGTCTTATAGGCTAAGTGGACTGCACACAAAAATGGCCTGTGATCCTTTCCTAAGCAACCAAACTTCAAACTTAACAACATAGGCCAGACAAGTTCTAGATGCATGCACATAATAAGAGTTTATAAAAAAAACGCTCACACACACTTGGCACCAAGAAACCATACCACTACCAACTATCAAAACAACAGCTCGGCTTCAGCATAATTATTACAATCACAACCACACAATGACATTCAAGGATCCAGAACAGTCAATCGTTTCAAACATAAGTACAAAATCAACTTTTTCAGAGGGGGCTCCTTTTAGTTCAACTTTCCAAAGAGCCATGCTTGCTATCGACACCAGAAAACAACACAAAAAAAAATAATTAAAATGACCACCTAAACGTGCCGGTTCTACTAGATAGCACACCGGAGGGAAAAGAAACACGGCAACAAAAACCCTCGGTGGTGAAAGACTCACAGGTATCCCAACACCCTCAACTTAGACTCATGCATTGTCCCTAATGCATACATGTGAAAGCTAAAACTGTAAGAGAAAGGAATACCTGTGAAGCCCATAGGACTCAGAGTCTGGCATGATGTTGGAGACCACCAGGGTTTCCAAAGCAGGAGCAATCGCTGGAATAGGTGCAAGCGACATCATCCTGTTGAGCTCCAACTTTCTCTTTTATCGGCTCCTCAGCTAGTCGAGACAACTTCTTTACTCTCTCTAACTCTTTTTCTTTGCTGGTTCTCTTGCGGTGTTTTCTTTTTCTTGATTTGTTCTTACCGCCTTCCTCTATAGGTTTCTCTTCTTGCGATCCCAACATCATTCTCATAACAGCTAGGGTCTCAACACAACCCTTCTCCTCAATATGCATATCCATAGGGGCTTCATTAATAACATTAATAACCGAGACCACCCTTATGTCTCTTGGTGGCTTCATCAATTTACATACATCAAACTTGACCAATTCATTATTTAATCTGAATGTCCGTTCGTTTCTTTCCATGTCAACCAACACTCTTGCAGTGGCTAACAATGGTCGTCCCAATATTATGGGAACTTCAAACTCCACTTCACAATCTAAGATTACAAAGTCAGCTGGGAATATAAACTTACCAATCTTTACCAGCATATCATACAATATTCTCACCGGTCGCTTTACTGAACGGTCAGCCATTAACACCCTCATGGTAGTTGGTTTGGGAGCTCCCAAACCCAACTGTTTATAGACTGCTAGCGGCATCAAGTTGATGCTAGCACCAATATCATATAAGGCTTTTTCAAAGTTGAATTTCCCAATAGTATAGGGAACAGTAAAAGCACCTGGATCTTCCTTCTTTTCCACTAACGATCTTGAAGAAATAGCACTGCAGTGGTGGAGGTTATCTTCTGGTTCAAATCTCACTGACCTCTTCTTGGTAATCAAGTCCTTCATGAACTTGGAATATCCGGGCATTTGTTCAAGAGCGTCCACCAGTGGGATGTTTACTGATATCTTCTTGAGCATGGTCATGAAATTTAGGAACTTGCTATCTTCCACTTTCTTCTTCAACCGTTGTGGGAAAGGAGGCGGTGGCCGAGGCATCATAGTTGGAAGTTTTTCAACTTCCTTGCTTTTATCCGTGAGCACTTGAGTAGCATCCTCTACCACAACGGGTTTTTCAATAGATACCCTCACACCCTCATCGACCTTACTTTCAGCAACATTACCTTTCTGAGTCTGAATTACCGGATGTGATTCCGATAATATTTTACCGCTTCTCGTAGTGATCGCCATACAACTCCCATCATTCCTCGGGTTTTGAATGGTGTCACTCGGCAAGGTACCTGTCTTCCTTTGATTTAGAGACGCCGAGATTTGACTCACTTGCTGCTCTAATTGCTTGATCAAGGTGGAATGTGAATCCACTACCTGACTCATTGCTGATAATTCAGTCCTCATCTCCTTTACCCCGGAGTCAGTCGATTCTACCTTCAACAACATCTTAGCCATCATATTCTCTAGTTTGGACGTCCCTGACTCATTGCTAGCTTTTTCATGATTCCCAGGTGGTATGTATAATCCACCTCTATCGTCTTTGCTCCTCCAATCACCTTGTTCTCGACTCTTATAACCCGACTTTTCATAGTAATTGTTCCGACCTTGGTTTTCTTAGCCATAAGCCTGGAAACCACCCAAATAATTGGCCTCCTCATCAGACCCAGACTTTGTTGCTCTACATTGGGAACCCACAACTTTCACTTTCTCAATACCTCCTGACAACAAGTTCTTTATCAGTAGGTCCATTTGTGTTTTCAGATGGGTCATATCTTGGTCCCGCTCTTCCTCCTTCCTGTGCTGCTCTGTTGACATACCAACTGCATAAGTGCTAACTGCTACCTCTGTATCCCGTGTATGCCAGGCCCTGTTGGTTTTAGTAAGCCGGTCCAAAATAGTTGTGGCCTCAATAAAAGTGAGACCCATAAATGCTCCACCTGCTGCATTATCCAGTGTCGGCTTGGTAGCCAAATTCAGTGCCCTGTAGAATGTCTGCATTAGGAAATTTTCGGTCAACTGATGGTTCGGGCATTGTGTCAGCTTCTTCTTGAACCACAACCAAGTCTCATGTAAAGCCTCATGAGGTTGTTGTCTGAAGTTGCTAATTTCATCCCTCAACTGTATCATCCTAGAGGGAGGAAAGAACCTTTCTAGGAAAGCTCCTTTCAAATCTCCCCAGGTTATGATAGAGTCGGGGGTTAGCTCTGTCAACCATAATGCTGCCGCATCAGATAGAGACAACGAAAATAACCTGAGCCTGATCGCTGTCTAACTTACTCCAGGCAATTCGAACGACTTGCAGATACCCACAAAATTCATCAGGTGTCGGTTTGGATCATCACAAGCAACACCACGGAACAGTCCTTTTAAGTTCAACAGTTGAATCATTGTGCTAGTAATATTGAACTTAGCTCCAGGCGATAGCGGAGGGAGAACAATGGCGCCCGTAGCACCAACTCCATCCAAGTCGATATCCTCATCATCATCCAAAGCATACTGCCTTGGTTGCTGTCGACCTCTACCTCGCTGTTGTGGCCTCTGATCGGCTGGAGCATTGTTGTTAACAATATCAGCTGGTCTGCCCTCACCCACTAAAGTCTCATCATCCAACCCAACATCATCCTCAATATCATCAGCATTCAAATGTTGTTGGGCTCGCTGAGCTGCAGCGAGTCTAGCTGCCTCTTGTTGTTGTGCATTCATGGTTCGCCTTAACGTTCTAGCAAGCTCGGGATCGTAAGGTAATGTTGATTCACCCGAGCGCCGGGTACTTGGCATGCACAACTATGTACCCTGTAACAAACAAAAACAACAAATAAAAGTAAAAGCAGAAAATATGACTAAGAGTCAAATAAACACACCAGACTTAATAAACAATCGTATTCCCCGGCAACGGTGCCAAAATTTGATAACGCCCAAATTACACTTCAATTAAGAAGCGCAAACGCGTCGTCGCAAATATAGAACGAACTAAGTATGGCGGTTCAATCATCCCAGGCACATAGTGCAAATTAAGCAGGTTATGTCGACTTAGTTGACTACGTAATCAATAGTTTCCGGTAAATGGAGTGAATGTGTGATCAATATCTTGAACAATGCACAATAATTAATTATGAGTTTCAATGAGAAGTAATAATCAATATGAGAGCGAAACTAGGATGATGTTCACCATGGCTCGTTACAACAATCACGACTTGGAGTTCGATCGGTTCTTTCTTATATGTATTCACAGCTGATTGAATTAACTGTCATCATCTAACGTTCTCAACAAATGACGAAATCTTTCCTTTTCAATTCTCTCGAACTTGAAAAGGAAATTTCTTATTTCAATCCTAAACATCAAGTAGATTAATCTAGTTACAGCATTAATCATAAGACGAGAGTTGGTAGTCTCGAATCCTCGTAGTTAATCAAATTTCCCGGTTTTAATCTCTTTGTTCAAGCAAATCAAACCTAGGTATGTTCTAATGTTTTACAACCATTAGAAAACATAAATAACGAATGATTAACAACGTGACAACATATAAATTGAACCCTACACTACCCGAAATCTATATTGTTACTTTTGCCATGGCTCCCACAACCCTAGTTGTGGGAAATTAGCTACTCATGCTATTAAAGAAATAGAAGAAAATCATATTCATAATAAGAAAAGGATTCTTACAAATAGTATGAAATTTACTTCAATTATCCAAGAACAAGAAACCAAAAATCCCAAGAACAATCGAAGAAGAAGAAAGAAACGTGTATGTTATATTTTTCCTCTCAAAAAGTCGCTCAAAATAGTCTCTAGAAATATTAGGTAATGCCTCATAAAATAACCCTAACACAGGGTATTTATAGTAGTCCAGGAAATAAAGTCCAAAAATAGAATTTTCGAAATCCCGCTTCGCCTTGATGGGTCGCCTGACGGACCGTCATGCATGTGACTGGCCGTCACTTGAGCCGTCACAGCTAAACAGTGAGCTCCCAGGCAAATCTTCAGGTAAGTCGTCGACGCGATGATGACTTGCTAGTATTTTCTGGTAAGTCGTTGGGCCTGTGATGACTTGCTGGTAAATTCTGGTAAGTCGTTGGGCCTGTGACGACTTGCTGGTAAATTCTGGTAAGTCGTCCGCCCAGTGACGACTTACAGTGTTTTCTATTTTATCTTGGTGGCCTGGGTGACGGTCCGGCAGGCCAATGACGGTCCGTCAGATAGGCCGTCACTCCTAGACAGTGCTCGATGAACTTGCTGTCTCGTTCTGATGGCCTGACTGACGGCCAGTCACAAGTGTGACGGTCAGATATGCCAGCCATCAGGCTTAACCAGTTGAGGTTTTTGAACATTTTTTCTTCCGTTTCCATCTCTAGCTCCATTCCCTGCAAATATAACAATAAAATATCAAAAACCACAAAAGTTGCTTGAAAACTGGCGAGTATTCTTAGTTAAAGGCGTCAAATGTGCCGTAGAATCCCGGCACATCAACATACATTAGGTATACTTGGTCAATCATTATATTTGATATTCTTGAACCTTTGAGCTTTGATGCATACCTAGACAACATAGTTACACAATAAACCCTTAATTGTTCTTGGTTTTCATTATTGTGTTCGTTTTACCATGAACACAGTGAGATATTATGAGTGCGTGAGAACTGGTCTTACACTAATTCTCCTTAAAACTGCTTACACCTCACACATACATAGGTGATTTTAACTGTATAACCTGTAAATACATTGTTTGATCATATCATGTCAAATTTAGAAATCATTAAAAAATCTTAGCACTTTATCCTTGTTCCTGAACATTGCCTTATCATGAGAATGAATTAAATTTAGCCATAATATTGAATCGTCATTAATAATTTTGTTTGATCTCCTTAAACGTAGATCTTGGGGTCTCTATTCAGCTAAATAGATTTACCATTATAATGATTTATTTTCGGCCATAATCTGATTTTCCTTGATAATTTATCAATCAATTCTCATTACTAGTTATGCTTTTTGTTAGCGAATTTGACACATTATCTTCGAAATTTACATAGTTAATAGTGATAATTCCATTAGAAAGTAATTGTCTAACGGTATTATGTCTTCATCGTATGTGATAATATTTTTCATTATACATAACTCTTTGGCCCTTTTTATTGCATCATAGTGTATGTCTATAGGTGCCACTGATTTAGGCCAAAAAGAAATATTTTTCAAGAAATTTTGCAATCATTATGTTCCTCACTAGCTTTATCCAATGCTATAAACTTAAATTTTATTGTAGAGCAGCGATGCATGTCTGTTTAGATAATTTGTCTGTTTAGATAATTTTTAAGATGTTCTGTCACAACCCAACCCACCGTAAGTGACACCCACCCAACCCTCTGGGCGAGCGAACCATTATTGACCCAGAACTTAATCATTCTAGTAGCTCAAAATCAGTGTGCAAATAAATAAACTAGCAATTTAATGTCTCAACACTAATATCATAAATTCTGCGAAAAAACAAAATTCTCCCTAGAACCTGAAAGTCACCATACCAAAACATACTACTAATTGTCTAGAATACGGGGATGCAACCCCAACAAAATAAGAGAGAGCTTAAGCCCGAAACAATTGGGTTACAACTTAAAAGAAGACAACAAGATAGCTCGACCGAAGTGGCTCACCCTTGAGATCTGGAAACGCCGGGACTACATGTGAGGTCACGTGTCAGTCGCTAAAAGATTGCTTGTACTCACAAAAGAAAAGCAAGTGCAGAATCAGTACACAACACCGTATACTGGTAGGATCATCGACCAGCTCCAATAAACAGAATATGAATAATAAACCAAAATATAGTAAGGTACAGAAAATAAGTGAACAAGCCAATAATATAACTAGACTACAAGTCTCTTCCTTATCTTATTAATATATGAACCAAAAAGCAACCATTGACCACACTCAAAGACAACAACATATATCCTTTTTACATAGCTCGGACCCACCAAAGACCCCCTAACATCACCTAAGTATTAGACATGCAATCTCGGCCTATAATAAGGTCAACCTCACAATTAGATATAATCACCCAGCCTCTCATAGATCATATGCAATAATCACAGACAAGAGGTACAACCCGGTCCACTCATGGAACCATTGAAAGAACACAACAATGCAATTAAAATAACCCATACCAGGTGTGATACCCGAACTAACCATTATGAATTCCTGTACCAGGCATGGTAGCCGAGCTAACCGTTAGTATTCTCATACTAATCGTGGTACCCGAGCCAATCGAATTTCACACCAAGTCCAATCAATCACAAATAATGAACAAACATATTTGTAAAACAACAAGCAACAAACAAGTTTATTTAACAAGACTGATAACTAGATAATTAGACATTCACAATTCATTACCTAAGCATGCAACTCATACGTTACTAAATAATGGTACATGAATACATAATGCATATTGGGAATCAATAGCCATCACCTACCTCAAATTACTCAAAGCTTTATTGAACCATAGCCTTTTCATTTTCCAAATCTCTTGCTTGTTCTTGGTCTATCAACAAATATACAACAACTTCAATTAATTTACTGGCCTAAAATACCTGGATTACGCAAAATCTTAATCCCCAAGCCAAACTATGATCATTCCACCCATTCCCAGACTTTCCTACCAAGTTCTTATTTTTATGAATACTTTTAGAGAATTATAGCTAAGTGATCATAACCCAATAATAATATACAAGACCCAAGAACTTTAACACCCCAGAATCCCTTTTTTCTCCAAATTCTACCATTTCTAGGTTAGCTACAACCTTTCTCCAAGTACAAGACTAGCAATTCTACCCCTAGAAAAGATAGTACGGAGTTAGGGGAGTAAAATTCTTACCTTTAGGATGAAAAATAGTGAAAAACAGAGTAAGTTTGCCCAAAATCGCCTAGCCCTTCTTCCAAAAAGTTTTTGATGAAAAGTGAATGTTTTGGGAAAGTTTTTTGCATTAAATCCTGACTCATATGCTATGGTGATCCACGCTCCGCTATAGCGGTACCGCCATAGCGAAATCGTCCGCTATAGCAGTGCTGACTGACATTAACTTTTGCTATAGCAAATACTTTACCGCTATAGCGGTCACCACTACGGTGCAGTGACAGTGTTTGTCAGGGGCAGAAACTCGGAAAATCTTAGAAAAGTGCCCATTTTAGAACACACCTTGAATCTCTGACATTCCAGAATAACCCTTTCACGTCAACCTCGATTCTGAAAGTTCTACATACCCAAATTCACTTCCAAAAAGTCCCTCGGGCTACTCTATGCCTTAGATAATGGAAAATCTAGCTCACTACAAGACACATTACCCAATTCTCATCCAGATTACCCTAGACCATACCTTGCTTAGATTTTATCCGAGACTAGCCTAGCCCAAAATTTTCAACTTCCAAACTTGGAAGTTTTCTAACTCTAAACTTGGTATAAAAGGTTTACTCATAATGACAAATTCTGTCATTATAACAGATACCAATTTACCCATCGTTTATTTTTGAATGATCAAACCCAAAAATACGGAGAATAAAAGAGGGAAAGTGTAGTACCTGAATCTTCGAACAAGTGAGAGTACTTATACCGCATGTCCTTCTTGGTTTCCCAAGTGACTTCCTCAACTGGATGATGCTTCCATTGAACTTTCACCGATTTGATATATTTTGTCCTTAACATCTGGACATCCCGATCAAGAATCACAATCGATTCCTCTTTATATTTAAGATCCTTGTCTAGCAATACTTTGTCCCATTTGATAATGAAATCTATATCCCTATGGTACCGCTTCAGCATAGATACATAAAATACTAAATGGACACCAGATAAACTAGGCGACAGTGCTAACCTGTAAGCCACTGACCCTACCATTTCGAGAACCTCAAACGGACTAATGAACTGAGGGCTGAGCTTGCCTTTCTTATCGAAACACATGACTCCCTTTATTGGTGATACTTTTAATAGTACTTGCTCACCAACCTAAAAATCCATGTCTCTTACCTTGCGATCTGCATATTCCTTCTGCCTGCTCTAGGCCACTAGCAACTTGGTCTGAATGCCCCTTACTTTTTTCTGTGATTCCTGTACATCTTGGTTATACCTGGATGAATTGAGTACCGCGAACGATGAGCCTCTATCAACACCTTATGAATTATGTCATCAACTCGAGGAACACAAATCTTTCCTCTAAAATTCAACACCCCGTCAGCATCCAATGTGGCATTCCTGGACTCTCCAGATATTACCCTGCTTTAAAGCTTGCTTAATTGTGCATTCTAAAATTGCTTGGCCTTTATTTCTTCTATGAATATGGATTTGACCTCAACACTGGCCAACACTCCACCCTATTCTGAGATACCCAAGTGCATGAACCTAGATTCTAAGGCCTAAATCTCCTTTGCCAATGGTCGCTTGGACACCCCCAATTAAGCCAAACTGCCCATGCTGATGGTCTTCTGGCTCAATGCGTCTTCCACTATATTAGCCTTACCCGGATGGTACTGGATGGTCACATCATAATCCTTCAACAACTCCATCCACCTCATCTGTCTCTTATTCAAATCCTTCTGAGTTAATATATGTTACAGATTATGATGATCAATGAACACTTGACACTTGACACCATAGAGATAGTGTCTCCAAATTTTGAGTGCAAAAACCATCGCTCCCAACTCCAAGTCATGGGTTGGATAATTCTTTTCATGGACCTTTAATTGTCTAAAAGCATATGCTATCAGATTCCTGTCCTGCATCAACACAACACCCAAACCCGAATGTGAAGCATCACAATATACAATGAAATCCTTACCCTCAACCGGCAATAAAAGGATGAGAGTCGTGGTAAGAAGTGTCTTGAGCTTTTGAAAGCTCTCTTCACACTTGTCGGATCACACAAATGGTACCTCCTTCTGAGTCAACCTTTTCAAGTGAGTAGTAACGGATGCAAAATCCTTGAAAAACCTGCGATAGTACCATGCAAGCCCCACAAAACTCCTCACCTCAGTCACAGAGCTAGGCCGGGCCTAATTCTTAACTGCCTCAATCTTCTAGGATCTACCATCACCTCCTTTTCTGACACCATATGCCTTAAGAAGGAGACTGAAGTCAACCAAAATTCACACTTGGAAAACTTCGTATACAGTTTTTGGTGCTTCAAAATATCCAACACAATACGGAGATGTTCAGCATGTTCTTCCCTACTCTTGGATTAGATCAAAATATCATCTATAAACACGATGACGAATGAATCCAAATAAGACTTAAACACCCCATTCATCAAACTCATGAATGCTGTCGGTGCATTTGTCAACCCAAATGACATCACTAGAAACTCGTAATGCCCATACCGAATCCGAAAAGCAATCTTAAGAATGTCCTCTGGCCTAATCTTTAACTAATGATACCCTGACCTTAAGTCAATTTTCGAGAATACGGATGCACCCTGTAACTGATCAAAAAGATTATCTATATGGGGTAAACGGTACTTATTCTGGATGGTAACCTTATTCAACTGTTGGGAGTCTATGCATATTCGCATACTACCATCCTTCTTTCTCACAAACAGTATCGGAGCACCCCAAGATGAAGCACTGGACGGATAAAACCCTTGTCTAAGAGTTTCTAAAGATGAGTCTTAAGTTCCCTTAACTCTGTCGAAGCCATGCGATAGGAAGGAATGGAAATTGGGCGAGGCATACCAGGCAAATCTGTCAGAAATACCTCATGAAACTATGACACAACCAAACCTGACTCAATAGATGGGGACTCCAACTATCATCTCGAAGATGATATAAGAAAGCCAAACACCCTCTCCCCACTAGTTTTCTAACTCGAACAAATGATATGATCTTAGCCGACTTAGGCCGATCCACACCTTTCCACTCTAGTCTATCCTTACCTGAATTTTCTAAAGCCACAGTCTTAGTATTACAATTCAATATAACATGATAAGGATATAACTAGGTCATGCCCAAAATAACATCGAAGTCTACCATATACAGAATTACCAAATCTACCCAAGTCTGCAACCCTACAAACATCACCAAACAAGTACGGTAAACATAAGTCTCAATCACTGACTCTTTAATCGGGGTAGATACATGGATAAGGGAATCAAGGATATCACATATCAAATCCAGACCCAATGCAATGTTCACAGACACATAAGAGAAAGTAGATCCTGGGTCAAATAGTACAGAAGCCATCTTATCACAGACAAGAATTATACATGTGATCACCACGTCTGATGCCTCCGCCTTAGAACTCCCTGGAAAAGCATAGCAGTGAGCCCGATCATTAATCCAAGCAACTTTCTTGGCTAGCTGTGCCGCACCCCTGCCCGTGCTGCCATTACCTCTGTCTCCTCGACCTCCCTGAAAGTTACCTCAACCACCATGTGGATGACCTCTAGAATAACCACCTCTACCTGCTGGAACCACAGCCTTGGATTGCTGCTGAGCTTGATTATTAGTCTGTATGTGAGGGCACTCCCTCTTAAAGTGGCCCAGATTACTACAATGGAAACAACCGCGATCAAGTGTAGGCCTGTTAGTAGATATGTAAGAAGCTCTCTGGCCTCTAGGGGCTGACAACTGCTGATTAGCTCCCGAACAACCACCTGTAGCAGCTGTAATAGCTGACTGAATAGGAAGGGAAGAGTACTCCTGCTGATTGTGGCCCCTAGAGTACGAACCACTAAAATTCCCTTCATTCTGGACTTCTTGGCTAACACTTTAGCCTGTGTGACCTGCTTAACCCCTTCTAACTTATTCCCATAATCGGTGACCTTATTGAAGCTTCTCCCTGCCGAAATCATACTTACAGGCAATACTTGAAAATCAGTGTTCATACCCTTCACAAACAACTGAACCCTCTCCTCTTTGGTACCCAACAATTGTGTAGCAAAATGAAACAAGACATGAAACTTGGCCTCATAAGCGAAGACCGACATGCTACCCTATTCCAGAACCAGGAACTCATCTTTTTTGCGATCTCTCAAAGTATGAGGTACATACTTCTCTAAGAAGAGAGCATAAAACTTCTCACAAGTCAGTGGAGGCAAGGTCAATGGAAGACATTCCACATGAGACCACCACCATTGTTAGCATCACCCTGCAGCTGAAAAGTGACGAACTCCACCCCATGCTGTTGCACAATGCCCAGCTTGTCCAGCCTCTCATAACAGTCCAATATGTACTCATAAGCATCTTCTGTCTTAGTACCCTAAAATGTAGAAGGTTTCAGCTTGAGGAGCTTGGTTAGCATCTCGTGCTCATTCTCTGTCATAATCGGACCTAGCATTGGTCTGAAGACATCATCTCTGCCCGACGCTGCATCAATTTTAGGAGCTGTAGTAACCGCTGGCTGAGCACTAGGAACCTGATTTGTCGTACGCATGGGATTGGCCCCAGCACAAACCAGCCCACTCAAAAAGGACTAGACCTGCTAAAATACATCAGGCGAGATAGGGGAAGGCCTGCACCTTCAGTCGGTGCCACCTTCGCCTGCTCCACACCCTCTTAAATAGCAATGTCGACTTTCTCTTCAACCTGATCCTGGGGTGGGGGAGGGATCACCTAACGTGCTCCTGCAGCTGCTTGATGTCACGACCCAGACCGCCATGAGTGGCACTCACCCAACCTCCCGGGTGAGCAAACCATCACTTCCCCAAACTTAACCGTTCTAACAGCTCAAAACCAAAGTGCAGAAATTAAACTAGCAAAACAATAATAACAAACCACTTCATTAATATAAACCTGCGGAAATTACCCCCTAGAATCTTAAAGTTGCAGTACCAAACAATCTACCAATGTCTAGAATATGGGGATGCAACCCCAAAACAAGGAAATAGTTTAAGCTTGAAACAAGTGGGATACAATTCTAATGATAGATTCATGGCAACTCGATCGAAGCAGCTCACCCTTGAAGTCTGGAAACGCCGGTACTACAGATGAGGTCGCGTCTCAACCGCTGGAAGATTGCCTGTACTCACAAAAAGAAAAGCAAGTACAGTATCAGTATGCCACCACTGTGTACTGGTAGGATCATCAGCCAGTTCCAAATAAAAATAGTGTATAATCAGTACAACAAATCAAGTATAAGTACGGAAGACATGCAACAAGTCAACAGGCACCCCTAGACAACAAGTCTCTACCTAGCTTGTTCCCGCATGAAATCCACCCTTTCTAACAGTAAGAAACAATCATATATCCAATAAACCATCCCTTTTTGTCTAACCCAGACCTACCCTGGGATCCCCTCTAAACAGCACCTAAGTATTAAACAGACAACCCGGCCTAATCCAAGGCCAACTCAATAGATATAACAGGATTCTCAGTCACTCAAGGACCACCAACAAATATCATATTTCAATAAAATAGCTCGGTCCACTAACGGAACCAATAACAATCAATGCAATACAATCATATCAATGCAATGATGCAGTAAAATAAACCCGTACTAGGTGTGATACCCGAGCTAATCGTTAGTATCCCGTACCAGGTGTGGTACCCGAGCCAACTATTTGTTATACCCGTACCAGGCGTGGTACTCAAGCCAACCGTTAGTATCCCGTACCAGGTGTGGTACCCGAGCTAACTATTTGTTATACTCGTACCAGGCGTGGTACCCGAGCCAACTGTTAGTATTCCCGTACCAGACGTGGTACCCAAGTGAACCGAATGCCAATTAATCCACAGTCAAATAATGAACAAACAACTTGTAAAACCAACAAGCAACACACCGTTCAATCCAAAGACTGTAAAACAGGACCCTTAGAAATTCTAAACAATTCCTCTAAGCTATGTAATTCATACAAACACTTATATAAGAGTACAAAAATATATAACATTCACAGGAATCGTAAGCCATCACCTACCTCGAAATGATCCAAGCTCTACTCAACCTGAACTTTCCCGTGTTCCGGATTCCTTTCTCGTTCTTGGTCTAAAACAACATACAAGTACTTGAATTAACAATAAGGCCTGCGTATTACTCAGATTACACTAAATCCCTAATCCCAGACCAACCATGATCATTCTACCCTTTTCCCAGGTTTCCCGCCAATAATTCCCCTAGTTCTATCATTTTCACGGATAAAAATAGAGAATTTAATAACATGCGATCAATAAATCTTGTTTTTAACTATACCCAAGAACTTTCATGCCTAGAATCCCCCTTCTTCCCCAGATTCTACCATCCCTAGGTTATTCCAACATTTTCCCAAGTTCCCTCCTAGCAATTCTACCGCGTAGAAAAAGTAGTACGAAGTTTAGGAAGTAGAAACCTTACCTTAGGGAAGAAAAAAAATGGAAAACGGAGAAAAATCGCCTGGAATCGCCTTGCCCTTCTCCCCAGATGAAATTGTGAAGGCTGAAAGTTTTGGGGAATATTTATACATTAATTCTCGTCGAGCCCGCTATAGAGGTCCCCACTTCGCTATAGAGGAAGCATTCTGCTATAGCGGTTCCGACCGGCGTTGACCGCCTTGACTTCCACTATAGCGGTCTTTTTTACCGCTATAGCGGAGGTTGCTACGGCGGAGCCGTTGCACTCGTCACAGATAGAATGTACGAAAATCTCCAAAATTTTCCCATTTTACAACACACTTGCTTCCCCTGACGATCCGAAATAACCCCTTCACATCAATCACGATTCTGGGAGTTCTACTTACCCGAATTCGATTCCAAAAAGTCCCTCGGACTCCTTTATGTCTTGGCTATGTGGAAAACTAGCTCAAAACAAGACAGATAATCCAATCCTTACCTATATTTCCCTAGACTCCATCTAGCTCCAAAAATCGGCCGAGGCTAGCCTAGCCTAGAATTTCAAACTCCCAAACTCGGAGTTTTCTAACTCTAAAACTTGGAACGATTGGGCTACCCATAA
>QJPP01003854.1:208587-369764 GCA_003996215.1 Jaltomata sinuosa | reverse complement strand
GAGCTTAGCTTTAGTTTATCTTTTGCTGCATGTACTCTATTTCCATTCAGAGACATCTGTATATATAGTTTTGGTTGACTTGTACTCCATGTATGTAGTTTGGCTCTGTACTATGATACCAGGTCTTGGGGTTTGGTTTAGTTTTCCGCATCTGTATATAATTACATTCATATTATCTACTTTATTCGTCTTGTTCTCTTATTTGTTAGATAGTAGCCCATTACTAGCTGTTCTGGGCTACAGGGATTGGTTCACCTACCGGGGGTTGTAGGTGCCATCATGACCGAGAAATCGGGTCGTGACAGCTATGATATTCAGGAATCAATAATTTAGCTATGCATAGTTATGAACAAATATACCTTACTCTTATCTTGCTCCATAGATGCTTGAAAGTTGTTATTTTATTTATGGAAATATTTTTGTGTACAAGAAGGGTGCTCTCCGTCAAGAAATAGAAGAACATGACGAAATAACTAGAGAGGAAATACCAGAATTTTATGCAGGAAAAAGACTTATTGGAATAGCTACAATATTACAAGAATTATCGACAAATTATATGCACAGGAACCCTATATGGAGCTACTACGCAAGAGAACAAACTATGATATATTCAACTTGTAGAGAAGAACGCATTAATGACATGGAAGAAATAAGACAGTGGGCATTTAGCCTATTGAGACCAGAAGAACAGCCATTGACGCGAGCTATTAGAAAAATTTTTATTTCAGAAGAGTTGATGACAAGATATTGTAAATTAATTAGTCAAAAATATCCGGACCACAAATGTTCTAAGTGTCAAGGAGAAAATAATGTAATTCCCGAGGTACAGCTGGAGTAAGAAGAAAAAGCTAGAAGAAGCCAGAAGATAATAGCTATTGGGAGACAAAGAAGACAAAACAAAATAATGAACGGAAGAAAAGATGTAAAGAATTTTGTTTTTTGTTGAGTTGTAAAGTAGTAATAGTAGATAGAAGGACAGATGTAGTGTTTTCTTTGAATTTTGTAATATGCAAATGTAAAATGCAAGCATTAGGTGTAAAGTAGGAATAGTGAAATAGGACATTAGGTGTAAAGTAGGAATAGTAAAATAGGACATTAGGTGTAAAGTAGAAATAGTGAAAAAAGATTAGGACATTGCAAAATTTCTTCTATAAATAGCTAGTATTAGAAAAGAGAAGGCAAGACTTTCTTGACGGAGAGCACCCTTCTTGTACACAAAAATATTTCCATAAATAAAATAACAACTTTCAAGCATCTATGGAGCAAGATAAGAGTAAGGTATATTTGTTCATAACTATGCATAGCTAAATTATTGATTCCTGAATATCATAGCATGCATAAATAAGTTATATTTATTATTATTTGCTAGAATTATTTGATCATATTTTTGAATTGTTGACATGAGGAAACAGGGGAAACAATCCGAAAATAATATCCAGAGGTTGAAACCAAGGCGAAAAGATGAGAATGCCGTAATGGGAGTAAACAGAGTGGTATTATCTAGGAGGGGAAAGTACCTTGAAAAGTACGGTGTTAACAATAAGAGAGGATGGTTAAAATAAATCTAGTAATAATAATCAAGTGTAATGTTATTAACATGCTATGGTATGAGGGAATTAATCAAAAAAGCAAAGCATAAAGATGAACATGAATAACGAAATTATGCCTACTTATTTTACTTATTTACATGATGAAATGATTTATGATTATAAAATATTAGTCTTATATATACTTAAAGATTTAGGAATAACAGACTTAAAGAAATTAATATGGGAAAAAATATTTAATGACGAAGAACCAGCATTAATGAATCAAGAATGGTACCAGATAGAATTGCGAGAACTAGACTTAGAACTAAGAGAATTTAATATAGATGACTTAGAATTAGATTCAGATTAATGGAAAACTATTTTGAAAAAAAAAAAAAAAGAAGTAGGAATAAATATAAGATAAAGTTTGTTAAAAATCCTAGGAAAATAAGCAAACTATTTAAGATTCTATACAAAAGGACTACACCATATAGAATTCCTAAGACTATTCTAGATAAACTAGTATGAAAAGAAAGAACATGAGGACCATTACTTATTTACATGATGAAATGATTTATGATTATAAAATATTAGTCTTATATGTACTTAAAGATTTAGGAATAACAGACTTAAAGAAATTAATATGGGAAAAAATATTTAATGACGAAGAACCAGCATTAATGAATCAAGAATGGTACCAGATAGAATTGCGAGAACTAGATTTAGAACTAAGAGAATTTAATATAGATGACTTAGAATTAGATTCAGATTAATGGAAAACTATTTTGAAATTTGGCAAAAAAGAAGTAGGAATAAATATAAGATAAAGTTTGTTAAAAATCCTAGGAAAATAAGCAAACTATTTAAAATTCTATACAAAAGGACTACACCATATAGAATTCCTAAGACTATTCTAGATAAACTAGTATGAAAAGAAAGAACATGAGGACCACCCCTGAATTTGGTATCAGAGCTATGGATGAATTAAAACAAATTAAAAGAAAGATAAAAAAATCAAAAAGAAAATTAGAAAAGTTATATCCAATTTATAAACAACTTAGTATTATACAAACAGAAAATGATAAATTACAAAAGATAATAGAGATCATATCTAAGATAGAATATAAATATGTTAAATACTTAAAAGCTAAATATCTTAACGAAAATGAGCAACGAATATAGACAAGAACTCAATAGAGTAATCATAGGGAAAAGACAAGAATTAGAACATAGACAAAATAGACTTAACTATAACATGATTGCAGGAGTTTGTAAAGAATCTCTAAAAGCACAAAGAAAAACAATATTTTACTTACAACTACAAATAGATAGTTTAGAATATAAACTTCAACATAACATAAAAAGATGAATAAAGAAGAATTTGCTATAGATGAAAAAACATATGAAAATCAAGATGGATTAAAAATAAAAATAGTATTTTCAAATTTAGGAAGACGATATAAAAAAATAGGAGATAATTTAAGTTTAATGCTAGAAAAGGAATCCTTAAGATTAGAAGATAGTTTAACAGCAATGGTAAGGGTAGCAAAAGAAAATGAAGAAATAGATAGAAAGAAGGAAATAACTATTATCAAACAACAAGCGAAACAAAAAATACAACAAATTGAAGAAGAAAAAAATGAAAGAATTGTAGCACTAGAAAAAGAATTAAAAAGACTAAAAGAATTATACGAGGCAAAACAGAAAGAAAAAGAAATTGAGACAAAATTAAGAACGGAGATAGAAAATTTTAAAGAAAAATTACAAATGGAAGAACCAATTAAAGAAGAAATAGATATAGATGAAATAAATGAAGTAAATGATGAACAGACAGAAAAGAATTCAGAAGCAAGTGAAACTTATACAGAAATGATAGCAAATATAGAAAAAAAAGATGAAGAAATTGAAATAAATGCGGGAGATGTGGACATGGATAAAAATAAACAACAAGAAGCTAGTACATCAGGAGTAAAGAACCCAAAACCACTTAATCCGATATATTATACAGCCAGCTATAGAGAATCAGATAGAGAAAATACTTTATGGGATAGAAGATTAAATAGAAAATGGACCCCGAGAATAACTAATCCAAATAATAATTTTTTAGAATTAGATTGTGTAGCAGATGTAAATAAAATAATACAACTATGGATAGGAAATATAGCAAAACAATTGGTAGATAATAAGATAAGTGTAGCAGATGCACCAGGATATATAGAAATAACATTCTTAGGAACAGTAAAAATATGGTTACTTAATTTATCAGATGACTATCTAAAAGCGTTAAGAAATAATAAAACAATAAATAATGAAGACACCACTACATCTATGGATATATTACATAAATATGAACTAGCAATAAGAAGTGAATTTAGTAGTACAACTTCCGAAGTAGAAGAACAAAATAAAGATAAACAATTTAATAGAAATTTAATGATAAAAATAGCAATATGTAATATGTGTTATATAGATGAATATACATGTGTATTTAGAGAATATTATTATAAAGGAAAATATACACCAGAAGAAGCAAAGGAAGTTAGAAAATTATATTTTACAAAATTACCGGAACCATTTAGTACAAAAATAATAAAAGATTGGAATAATGCAGGATTAACAGATACACTAGGAGCAATGGTAAAATTTTTACAAAATTGGTATTCAGGTATATGTGAAAAATACAAAACAAAAAAAAAAATGGAAAAAACTATAATAAAAAATCTACAATGTTGCAGAGATAGAGTAGCACCTCAATTTGGATGCACAAATAATTATTATAAAAAGAATAGGAAACCAGGAAAATTTAAAAGATATAAAACCCACTTTAGAAATAAAAGGCCTAGGAGACAATATTATGTAAGAAATAGTAATAATAAGAAACCATTTAGACCACAAAAGAAAATAACAGAATGTACATGTTATAATTGCGGAAAATTAGGACATTTAGCTAAAGATTGTAGATTACCTAGAAATCCTAAAAGAAGGTAGGTAGCAGAAATAATAATAAATAATGAAGAATACATGCAACTAGAATATTTAGACTATGAATTAAGTGATGATGATAGCATATATGAATTATCTGAAAATGAATTATATGAAGAATTAGAAAACGAAGAAGAATTAGATAATGTCTGAAGAAGAAGTATTAATAAATAAAGAAGAACATATGAATGAAGAAAAAAAAAAAAAAAAAGTTATATTTGATGTAAATATATTTGAACAAATAAAAGGAAAAGAATTAGATTTAAGTGTAGAAAAAATATTCAAATTACCAAAACTAAAAAATATGTTTAGAAGACAAAAAGAAGAATATTATGTGGTAAGCCAAAAAGAACATAAAATAGATTGTAGATATACAAAAGGAAAAGCAAGAATACCTATAATAAATAAAAGAGGGATAAATAAAGAAATACAAGCACTAAAAACTAAAGAACCAATAAGATATGTACATCTAGGAGGAACAGAAATATTAATAAAAGCATGTTTTAGAGAAGGAATAGATACACCAATAGAAATATACATAGCAGACGACAGAATAATTGAACCTATAGAGAAAAGCGTAATAAGTGCAGTAAAAGGAAACCTAATATACCAAAAATTTAAATTCATAATAAGTGCAAATTATTCAGTGCCAATAAATGATTGCAACATAGATAAATCACTAGTATTATATTGGAAAATGACAGGAATTGAACTAGCCCCAGGAAGTAAAGTATTCACAGCCAGATGTAAAAATTTATATGTATTAACAACTAAACATAAAATAACAGCAAAAAATAAAATTAATCGAAAAAAAATAGAAAATCCATTTGAACAAATAGTCTCAGTAATAGATAGTAATGACTATAGTTATAGAGAAATAGATGCAGGAGAAAACTTAGAAATTATAAGTGATAGAATAAGTACATCTAGAAGGAGAAACTATAGTGATACACCACAATCCTCAAGAAATTCAGTAACAATAAAAGAAATAGAGCTGAATCATTATTATATAACTGGAATATTAGAACAAAGAAAATTTATTATAATAATAAATACAGGACAAGAAGAGAATTATATAACAAGAGAATTAGTAACAGAAGAAGAAATAAATCATATAGAAAACTCAGATTTACCAAAAGAATTTGTAGCCTTTAAAGACTCAGTAGAAAAAGAATTAATTATTGGTAGAATACCAATGACAATAAAATTTAAGATATATCAAGGAAATAATAATATTATATTAGGAATAAAATGGTTAGAAGAAATGAAACCATATAAATTAGAAGATACACAGTTAACTATCACATATAAAGGTAAAAAAGTAATAATTAAAAGGACAATGTGATGAAAATCCACATACTTGCTAAAATAATAATACCAGGATATTATAATAGATATTACACTCCAATGATAGATACAGGATCAGAAGCTAATGTGTGTAAGCATAATTGTTTACCAGACGAAAAATGGGAAAGTTAACCACACCAATAGTAGTAACGGGATTTAATAATGAAGGGAGCATGATAAATCATAAAGCAAGGAATATAAAATTACAAATATGGGATAAAATATTAACTATAGAAGAAATATATAGCTATGAGTTTACAAATAAAGATATACTATTAGGAATGCCTTTTTTAGAAAAACTATATCAACATATAATAACAAAAACACATTGGTGGTTTACAACGCCATGTAAACACAAAGTAGCAGCTAAACGAGTATATAATAAAATTAGAAAACCTACCCCATGGATAAAAGGAAGTGAAAGAATTACCCAAAAATTAGAAAATGTAAAAACAAACGAGCACAGAATAGAGTTAATTATATTCTCCATAGATAAATTAAAATTAATCCAAGAACAATTAGAACCATTATATAGTGAAAATCCATTAAAAGGATGGGAAAAACATAAAACTAAAGTAAAAATAGAATTAATTGATGAAAATAGCATAAATACACAAAAACCTTTAAAATATAATTTTGATGATTTAGATGAATTTAAAATGCATATAAAAGAATTATTAGAAAATAAATATATACAAGAAAGTAACAGTAAACATACAAGTCCAGCATTTATAGTAAATAAACATAGTGAACAAAAAAAGAGGAAAAAGTAGGATGGTTATTGATTATAGAAATTTAAACGCTAAAACTAAAACATACAATTATCCGATACCAAATAAGATATTAAAAATAAGACAAGTTCAAGGATATAATTACTTTAGTAAGTTTGATTGTAAATCAGGATTTTATCACCTTAAGTTAGAAGACGAATCTAAAAAATTAACAGCATTCACAGTACCACAAGGATTTTATGAATGGAATGTACTACCTTTTGAATATAAAAATGCACCAGGTAGATATCAACATTTTATGGATAATTATTTTAATCAACTAGAAAATTGTATAGTATACATAGATGATATATTATTATATTCTAGAACTCAAGATGAACATATAAAATTACTAGAGAAATTTATACATATTGTTACACGTGCAGGAATCAGTCTAAGCAAGAAAAAAGCAGAAATAATGAAAACACAAATAGAATTTCTAGGAATAGAGATAGATAAAAATGGTATAAAAATGCAACCACACATAGTACAAAAAATAATAAATTCTGATGAACAGATAGATACAAAAAAGAAATTACAATCATTTTTAGGACTAGTAAATCAAGTAAGAGAATATATAACAAAATTAGCAGAAAATCTAAAGCCATTACACAAGAAATTAAAGAAAGATGTAGAGTATTACTTCGATAATAAAGACCAAGAACAAATAAGAAAAATAAAACTACTATGCAAGAATTTACCAAAACTATGTTTTCCAGACGAAAATAGAAAATTTATATATATAGTTGAATCAGATGCAAGTGAAATCAGTTATGGAGGAGTATTGAAATATAAATATGATAAAGAAAAAATAGAACACCATTGTCAATATTACTCAGGAACATTCACAAATCCGGAAATAAAATGGGAGATAAATCGCAAGGAACTATATTCAATATATAAATGTTTGTTAGCCTTTGAACCATATATTGTGTATAATAAATTTGTTATTAGAACAGATAATACGCAAGTAAAATGGTGGTTGACGAAGAAATTACAGGATTCAGTTACTACAAAGGAGATACGAAGACTTGTATTAAATATATTAAATTTTACATTTACAATTGAAGTTATTGGTACTAATAAAAATACAATTGCAGATTATATATCAAGACAAGTCTACTCAAACTGAAGAAGTTATTGAAAAAGCTACTGTGGATGATATACTTAAAGTTATGACGACTCTCTGCAAAGAAGTCGATAACTTGAACAAAGAGATATTACAAATTAAAGCTAGCCAGCAGCATGGTAAGTATGCGGATCTATGTCGATCGGAAGACATTAAAATTCCAGAGCAAAAAGGTGACGTTGGGAAACACCTAAAAACCCAAAATACTTTGATTTATGCAGGTGAAACATCTACCAGCAGGGCAGCTACAAAAGAAGAAAGAAAATATGTCAGTACAAATCTAAATAAACTTTTTGAAACTCCATATATTCCGACTCCAAAAAACCAAAGAACTCCATTTATACCTCCACAAATAAATACATATAAAGACAGCCTAAGCCAGGATAAAAAGATCTACAACCACATAACCCAGTCATATATAAATAATATCCACAAAATCCAATTATTTCTAAATAAAAATCCAAGACCCAAAACTACCACTAAACCAGATGAAGACTACATAACCCAGAGCCTACAAGGATATAATAAGCTAATAGCACAGCCAAAAACTAGTGCGAATCTAGTAGAGACATGCTACCATTATGGGCTATTACATACAGTATATACGAGCACAGGAGATGAAATAGCTAAATTACCGGAGCTACATAGAGCATTTACGCAATACAAGAAGATAACTAAAGGAACATTATTTTATATCAGGATATATTCAGCCACAGCCGAGATATTATACGACGAGATCAAACCAGTTATTCAAGTTATCAAGATAGGACTCACACGAGATATGATTATACCGGAGAAAAGAGAAGAACATGACGAAATAACTAGAGAGGAAATACCAGAATTTTATGCAGGGAAACGACTTATTGGAATAGCTACAATATTACAAGAATTATCGACAAATTATATGCACAGGAACCCTATATGGAGCTACTACGCAAGAGAACAAACTATGATATATTCAACTTGTAGAGAAGAACGCATTAATGACATGGAAGAAATAAGACAGTGGGCATTTAGCCTATTTAGACCAGAAGAACAGCCATTGACGCGAGCTATTAGAAAAAATTTTATTTCAGAAGAGTTGATGACAAGATATTGTAAATTAATTAGTCAAAAATATCCGGACCACAAATGTTCTAAGTGTCAAGGAGAAAATAATGTAATTCCCGAGGTACAGCTGGAGTAAGAAGAAAAAGCTAGAAGAAGCCAGAAGATAATAGCTATTGGGAGACAAAGAAGACAAAACAAAATAATGAACGGAAGAAAAGATGTAAAGAATTTTGTTTTTTGTTGAGTTGTAAAGTAGTAATAGTAGATAGATGGACAGATGTAGTGTTTTCTTTGAATTTTGTAATATGCACATGTAAAATGCAAGCATTAGGTATAAAGTAGGAATAGTGAAATAGGACATTAGGTGTAAAGTAGGAATAGTAAAATAGGACATTAGGTGTAAAGTAGAAATAGTGAAAAAAGATTAGGACATTGCTAAATTTCTTCTATAAATAGCTAGTATTAGAAAAGAGAAGGCAAGACTTTCTTGACGGAGAGCACCCTTCTTGTACACAAAAATATTTCCATAAATAAAATAACAACTTTCAAACATCTATGGAGCAAGATAAGAGTAAGGTATATTTGTTCATAACTATGTATAGCTAAATTATTGATTCCTGAATATCATAGCATGCATAAATAAGTTATATTTATTATTATTTGCTAGAATTATTTGATCATATTTTTGAATTGTTGACATGAGGAAACAGGGGAAACAATCCGAAAATAATATCCAGAGGTTGAAACCAAGGCGAAAAGATGAGAATGCCGTAATGGGAGTAAACAGAGTGGTATTATCTAGGAGGGGAAAGTACCTTGAAAAGTATGGTGTTAACAATAAGAGAGTATGGTTAAAATAAATCTAGTAATAATAATCAAGTGTAATGTTATTAACATGCTATGGTATGAGGGAATTAATCAAAAAAGCAAAGCATAAAGATGAACATGAATAACGAAATTATGCCTACTTAGTTTACTTATTTACATGATGAAATGATTTATGATTATAAAATATTAGTCTTATATGTACTTAAAGATTTAGGAATAACAGACTTAAAAAAATTAATATGGGAAAAAATATTTAATGACGAAGAACCAGCATTAATGAATCAAGAATGGTACCAGATAGAATTGCGAGAACTAGACTTAGAACTAAGAGAATTTAATATAGATGACTTAGAATTAGATTCAGATTAATGGAAAACTATTTTAAAATTTGGCAAAAAAGAAGTAGGAATAAATATAAGATAAAGTTTGTTAAAAATCCTAGGAAAATAAGCAAACTATTTAAGATTCTATACAAAAGGACTACACCATATAGAATTCCTAAGACTATTCTAGATAAACTAGTATGAAAAGAAAGAACATGAGGACCACCCCTGAGTTTGGTATCAGAGCTATGGATGAATTAAAACAAATTAAAAGAAAGATAAAAAAATCAAAAAGAAAATTAGAAAAGTTATATCCAATTTATAAACAACTTAGTATTATACAAACAGAAAATGATAAAATACAAAAGATAATAGAGATCATATCTAAGATAGAATATAAATATGTTAAATACTTAAAAGCTAAATATCTTAACGAAAATGAGCAACGAATATAGACAAGAACTCAATAGAGTAATCATAGGGAAAAGACAAGAATTAGAACATAGACAAAATAGACTTAACTATAACATGATTGCAGGAGTTTGTAAAGAATCTCTAAAAGAACAAAGAAAAACAATATTTTACTTACAACTACAAATAGATAGTTTAGAATATAAACTTCAACATAACATATAAAGATGAATAAAGAAGAATTTGCTATAGATGAAAAAACATATGAAAATCAAGATGGATTAAAAATAAAAATAGTATTTTCAAATTTAGGAAGACGATATAAAAAAATAGGAGATAATTTAAGTTTAATGCTAGAAAGGGAATCCTTAAGATTAGAAGATAGTTTAACAGCAATGGTAAGGGTAGCAAAAGAAAATGAAGAAATAGATAGAAAGAAGGAAATAACTATTATCAAACAACAAGCGAAACAAGAAATACAACAAATTGAAGAAGAAAAAAATGAAAGAATTGTAGCGCTAGAAAAGGAATTAAAAAGACTAAAAGAATTATACGAGGCAAAACAGAAAGAAAAAGAAATTGAGACAAAATTAAGAACGGAGATAGAAAATTTTAAAGAAAAATTACAAATGGAAGAAACAATTAAAGAAGAAATAGATATAGATGAAATAAATGAAGTAAATGATGAACAGACAGAAAAGAATTCAGAAGCAAGTGAAACTTATACAGAAATGATAGCAAATATAGAAAAAATAGATGAAGAAATTGAAATAAATGCGGGAGATGAGGACATGGATAAAAATAAACAACAAGAAGCTAGTACATCAGGAGTAAAGAACCCAAAACCACTTAATCCGATATATTATACAGCCAGCTATAGAGAATCAGATAGAGAAAATACTTTATGGGATAAAAGATTAAATAGAAAATGGACCCCGAGAATAACTAATCCAAATAATAATTTTTTAGAATTAGATTGTGTAGCAGATGTAAATAAAAAAATACAACTATGGATAGGAAATATAGCAAAACAATTGGTAGATAATAAGATAAGTGTAGCAGATGCACCAGGATATATAGAAAGAACATTCTTAGGAACAGTAAAAATATGGTTACTTAATTTATCAGATGACTATCTAAAAGCGTTAAGAAATAATAAAACAATAAATAATGAAGACACCACTACATCTATGGATATATTACATAAATATGAACTAGCAATAAGAAGTGAATTTAGTAGTACAACTTCCGAAGTAGAAGAACAAAATAAAGATAAACAATTTAATAGAAATTTAATGATAAAATTAGCAATATGTAATATGTGTTATATAGATGAATATACATGTGTATTTAGAGAATATTATTATAAAGAAAAATATACACCAGAAGAAGCAAAGGAAGTTAGAAAATTATATTTTACAAAATTACCGGAACCATTTAGTACAAAAATAATAAAAGATTGGAATAATGCAGGATTAACAGATACACTAGGAGCAATGGTAAAATTTTTACAAAATTGGTATTCAGGTATATGTGAAAAATACAAAACAAAAATAAAAATGGAAAAAACTATAATAAAAAATCTACAATGTTGCAGAGATAGAGTAGCACCTCAATTTGGATGCACAAATAATTATTATAAAAAGAATAGGAAACCAGGAAAATTTAAAAGATATAAAACCCACTTTAGAAATAAAAGGTCTAGGAGACAATATTATGTAAGAAATAGTAATAATAAGAAACCATTTAGACCACAAAAGAAAATAACAGAATGTACATGTTATAATTGCGGAAAGTTAGGACATTTAGCTAAAGATTGTAGATTACCTAGAAATCCTAAAAGAAGGCAGGTAGCAGAAATAATAATAAATAATGAAGAATACATGCAACTAGAATATTTAGACTATGAATTAAGTGATGATGATAGCATATATGAATTATCTGAAAATGAATTATATGAAGAATTAGAAAACGAAGAAGAATTAGATAATGTCTGAAGAAGAAGTATTAATAAATAAAGAAGAACATATGAATGAAGAATCCTCAGAACAAAAAGTTATATTTGATGTAAATATATTTGAACAAAAAAAAGGAAAAGAATTAGATTTAAGTGTAGAAAAAATATTCAAATTACCAAAACTAAAAAATATGTTTAGAAGACAAAAAGAAGAATATTATGTGGTAAGCCAAAAAGAACATATAATAGATTGTAGATATACAAAAGGAAAAGCAAGAATACCTATAATAAATAAAAGAGGGATAAATAAAGAAATACAAGCACTAAAAACTAAAGAGCCAATAAGATATGTACATCTAGGAGGAACAGAAATATTAATAAAAGCATGTTTTAGAGAAGGAATAGATACACCAATAGAAATATACATAGCAGACGATAGAATAATTGAACCTATAGAGAAAAGCGTAATAAGTGCAGTAAAAGGAAACCTAATATACCAAAAATTTAAATTCATAATAAGTGCAAATTATTCAGTGCCAATAAATGATTGCAACATAGATAAATCACTAGTATTATATTGGAAAATGACAGGAATTGAACTAGCCCCAGGAAGTAAAGTATTCACAGCCAGATGTAAAAATTTATATGTATTAACAACTAAACATAAAATAACAGCAAAAAATAAAATTAATCGAATAAAAATAGAAAATCCATTTGAACAAATAGTCTCAGTAATAGATAGTAATGACTATAGTTATAGAGAAATAGATGCAGGAGAAAACTTAGAAATTATAAGTGATAGAATAAGTACATCTAGAAGGAGAAACTATAGTGATATACCACAATCCTCAAGAAATTCAGTAACAATAAAAGAAATAGAGCCGAATCATTATTATATAACTGGAATATTAGAACAAAGAAAATTTATTATAATAATAAATACAGGACAAGAAGAGAATTATATAACAAGAGAATTAGTAACAGAAGAAGAAATAAATCATATAGAAAACTTAGATTTACCAAAAGAATTTGTAGCCTTTAAAGACTCAGTAGAAAAAGAATTAATTATTGGTGGAATACCAATGACAATAAAATTTAAGATATATCAAGGAAATAATAATATTATATTAGGAATAAAATGGTTAGAAGAAATGAAACCATATAAATTAGAAGATACACAGTTAACTATCACATATAAAGGTAAAAAAAGTAATAATTAAAAGGACAATGTGATGAAAATCCACATACTTGCTAAAATAATAATACCAGGATATTATAATAGATATTACACTCCAATGATAGATACAGGATCAGAAGCTAATGTGTGTAAGCATAATTGTTTACCAGACGAAAAATGGGAAAAGTTAACCACACCAATAGTAGTAACGGGATTTAATAATGAAGAGAGCATGATAAATCATAAAGCAAGAAATATAAAATTACAAATATGGGATAAAATATTAACTATAGAAGAAATATATAGCTATGAGTTTACAAATAAAGATATACTATTAGGAATGCCTTTTTTAGAAAAACTATATCCACATATAATAACAAAAACACATTGGTGGTTTACAACGCCATGTAAACACAAAGTAGCAGCTAAACGAGTATATAATAAAATTAGAAAACCTACCCCATGGATAAAAGGAAGTGAAAAAATTACCCAAAAATTAGAAAATGTAAAAACAAACGAGCACAGAATAGAGTTAATTATATTCTCCATAGATAAATTAAAATTAATCCAAGAACAATTAGAAACATTATATAGTGAAAATCCATTAAAAGGATGGGAAAAACATAAAACTAAAGTAAAAATAGAATTAATTGATGAAAATAGCATAATTACACAAAAACCTTTAAAATATAATTTTGATGATTTAGATGAATTTAAAATGCATATCAAAGAATTATTAGAAAATAAATATATACAAGAAAGTAACAGTAAACATACAAGTCCAGCATTTATAGTAAATAAACAAAGTGAACAAAAAAGAGGGAAAAGTAGGATGGTTATTGATTATAGAAATTTAAACGCTAAAACTAAAACATACAATTATCCGATACCAAATAAGATATTAAAAATAAGACAAGTTCAAGGATATAATTACTTTAGTAAGTTTGATTGTAAATCAGGATTTTATCACCTTAAGTTAGAAGACGAATCTAAAAAATTAACAGCATTCACAGTACCACAAGGATTTTATGAATGGAATGTACTACCTTTTGGATATAAAAATGCACCAGGTAGATATCAACATTTTATGGATAATTATTTCAATCAACTAGAAAATTGTATAGTATACATAGATGATATATTATTATATTCTAGAACTCAAGATGAACATATAAAATTACTAGAGAAATTTATACATATTGTTACACGTGCAGGAATCAGTCTAAGCAAGAAAAAAGCAGAAATAATGAAAACACAAATAGAATTTCTAGGCATAGAGATAGATAAAAATGGTATAAAAATGCAACCACACATAGTACAAAAAATAATAAATTCTGATGAACAGATAGATACAAAAAAGAAATCACAATCATTTTTAGGACTAGTAAATCAAGTAAGAGAATATATACCAAAATTAGCAGAAAATCTAAAGCCATTACACAAGAAATTAAAGAAAGATGTAGAGTATTACTTCGATAATAAAGACCAAGAACAAATAAGAAAAATAAAACTACTATGCAAGAATTTACCAAAACTATGTTTTCCAGACGAAAATAGAAAATTTATATATATATAGTTGAATCAGATGCAAGTGAAATCAGTTATGGAGGAATATTGAAATATAAATATGATAAAGAAAAAATAGAACACCATTGTCGATATTACTCAGGAACATTCACAAATCCGGAAATAAAATGGGAGATAAATCGCAAGGAACTATATTCAATATATAAATGTTTGTTAGCCTTTGAACCATATATTGTGTATAATAAATTTGTTATTAGAACAGATAATACGCAAGTAAAATGGTGGTTGACGAAGAAATTACAGGATTCAGTTACTACAAAGGAGATACGAAGACTTGTATTAAATATATTAAATTTTACATTTACAATTGAAGTTATTGGTACTAATAAAAATACAATTGCAGATTACATATCAAGACAAGTCTACTCAAACTGAAGAAGTTATTGAAAAAGCTACTGTGGATGATATACTTAAAGTTATGACGACTCTCTGCAAAGAAGTCGATAACTTGAACAAAGAGATATTACAAATTAAAACTAGCCAGCAGCATGGTAAGTATGCGGATCTATGTCGATCGGAAGACATTAAAATTCCAGAGCTAAAAGGTGACGTTGGGAAACACCTAAAAACCCAAAATACTTTGATTTATGCAGGTGAAACATCTACCAGCAGGGCAGCTACAAAAGAAGAAAGAAAATATGTCAGTACAAATCTAAATAAACTATTTGAAACTCCATATATTCCGACTCCAAAAACCCAAAGAACTCCATTTATACCTCCACAAATAAATACATACAAAGAAAGTCTCAACCAAGATAAAAAGACCTACAACCACATAACCCAGTCATATATAAATAATATCCACAAAATCCAATTATTTCTAAATAAAAATCCAAGATCCAAAACTACCACTAAACCAGATGAAGACTACATAACCCAGAGCTTACAAGGATATAATAAGCTAATAGCACAGCCAAAAACTAGTGCGAATCTAGTAGCGACATGCTACCATTATGGGCTATTACATACAGTATATACGAGCACAGGAGATGAAATAGCTAAATTACCGGAGCTACATAGAGCATTTACGCAATACAAGAAGATAACTAAAGGAACATTATTTTATATCAGGATATATTCAGCCACCGCCGAGATATTATACGACGAGATCAAACCAGTTATTCAAGTTATCAAGATAGGACTCACACGAGATATGATTATACCGGAGAAAATAGAAGAACATGACGAAATAACTAGAGAGGAAATACCAGAGTTTTATGCAGGGAAACGACTTATTGGAATATCTACAATATTACAAGAATTATCGACAAATTATATGCACAGGAACCCTATATGGAGCTACTACGCAAGAGAACAGACTATGATATATTCAACTTGTAGAGAAGAACGCATTAATGACATGGAAGAAATAAGACAGTGGGCATTCAGCCTATTGAGACCAGAAGAACAGCCATTGACGCGAGCTATTAGAAAAAATTTTATTTCAGAAGAGTTGATGACAAGATATTGTAAATTAATTAGTCAAAAATATCCGGACCACAAATGTTCTAAGTGTCAAGGAGACAATAATGTAATTCTCGAGGTACAGCTAGAGTAAGAAGAAAAAGCTAGAAGAAGCCAGAAGATAATGAAGCCAACAGCTATTGAAGACAAAGAATAGTGGAAGACAAAGCAAAATAATGAACGGCAAAGAGATAGGAAGAAAAGATGTAAAAAGTTTTTTGTTTTTTGTTGAGTTGTAAAGTAGTAATAGTAGATAGGAGGACAGATGTAGTGTTTTCTTTGAATTTTGTAATTAGCACATGTAAAATGAAGAGTAGGATAGGAATCTTTTGACTTTTGTAAAAAGTTAAGAATAGTAGGACATTAGGTGTAAAGTAGGAATAGTGAAAGGAGATTAGGACATTGTTAGATCTCTCCTATAAATAGCTAGTATTAGAAATAAGAAAGTAAGACTTTCTTGACGGAAAGCAAACCCTCTTTGTACACAAATAAATTCTCAGAAATAAGATAACAGCTTTTCAAGCATATATGGAGCAAGATAAGAGCAAGGTATATTTGTTCATAACTATGCATAGCTAAAGTATTGATTCCTGAATATCATAGCATGCATAAATAAGTTATATTTGTTATTATTTGCTAGAATTATTTGAATCATAATTTCGTATTGTTGACATGAGGAAACAGGGGAAACAATCCGAAAATAATATCCAGAGGTTGAAACCAAGGCGAAAGTATGAGAATGCCGTAATGGGAGTAGACAGAGTGGTATTATCTAGGAGGGGGCTCCGTGAAACTGCCACCCTACATGTCCAAGTCAATTGGTGAGACACCCATAATAATAAGAAAACAAAAAGTATAATTCAGATATGCAAAAGGAAAAGACCAATGACGTAGTTAACAACACAGATATTATCAACACAGGCTGCATTCATGTTATGATAGAAAAACTAACCAAGGACAGCAACCTCTCTCTGTTATCAGCAGCAATGGTACTTTCTCCAATAATAAGGGGAAGTGGTGGAGGATCAACATTATTTATCAAGAAATTATCAGCTCTTCTTGTCTCCCCTACTCCATTGGCACTCAAATATCTCACTGGACCACTGGAAGGCTGGATAACAGCATTAGATTGATACCTTAAGAAAGAATATGGCTAATCTCTCATCATCATATGAATAACTGAAGACTGGACAAATGCACTAGATTGATTTCTTGAAGAAGATGAACTACCAAAATTGAAGTTTTTATGTTGCTCACTGAATGATAGATGTGTACTATTTTCCGCAAGAGTTATCGTTGAATCTCCAGGAAAGTGTGTAGTCTGAGAAGTTGAAGCTGTTAGAACATGCCATAAGTTTTGTGTTTGAAGAGAGCTTCTAGCATTATTTGGAGGAGTTTCTGATGGTATGAGACCTATATTTCTGACACCACTTACAAAGTCCCTCACGGTACGAGAAGTTCCACTTACAAAGTCACTCACAGTACGAGAAGTTTCAGACATGGAAATCCCTCCTCTTGTGTAATTGCTCCTTTCATTTAAATAATATAATCCATCTTCCTCGGTGCCGTCCAGAACACAAGGAAGATAAAGATCTATCGTAGATAATGTCCCATTTGCAGGCATATTAAGATTTCTGTTGAATGCCCTATTGCTCACATTAGAATGGTATCTCCTCATCCTAGAATCCATAAGTGAATATGCTTACCTGAAAGAGCTAAGCAATTATTTGACAGTTAAATTCAGGAAATTGCTCAATGGACCTGAAATTGCACCATGAAATACAACACTACTGTTTATAAAACTTATTCAAACACTACTTTGCAAATGAAACTAATCACACTTTCTTCATATCGTAGTTTCAAGAATATATCTAAACCATGCGACATCTATGAGTAAACTCAAACTTACAACACTTCTACATATGTCATACACAAGGATGTACACTAATAGAAATAAAGGCTTATTCCACCATGGAACAGTGAAAATTTTGTGATACAGAACAAGAATTTCCCACTCATTTACCACCGAACCAGCTCACTCAGAAAATGTATGGTGGAAAACAGATTCTCACTGAAATTGTGAAAAACTTCTTAATTTTTCTACATGAAGACCTTGTTATTTTTTGTTCTCCTGTCGACTCAATCAAAATATCTATGGGAATAACTACTGAATATTTTTCATTGGAAATAACCACTGAACATTTTTCAGTGGGAATAACCACTGAACATTTTTTCAGTGGGAATTTTCAATGGAAATATAGTAATTTATTAGAAGTGGAAATAATAAGTTCAATGTAAGTTGGAGTTACCAAAGATTCTAGAGCAAATGTAAGATGTTTTAAATTTCAACGTAACACAACCACAATCTCGTAATATCCTTTTAAATTTTAATACTACTCCATCATACGTAGGAAATAAGATGAGTATAATTTCACATTTTTAATGAAGATCCTTGATAGTAAAAGTTGTGAGTGGGACATTGCCTTCAAACTTCATGGAAACTTTTATCATGAAATTGACTTCAAAAGAATGATATAGTCATGGAAACTCTGCGCAACATAATCTTGATTTATAGGAAATAAATAAGCTAACCTCAACATCTACCGTGTGTATAGTTAGCTCTTTTTATTGGTCACTTAATAATTAAACCAATGCCATGCAAATCCAGAAAATCCTAGCTTGATTAAAATAAGGAAAAAAGAAAATACCTTTCACATTATCTATTATTATTAAATTAAATATGGAAAAAAATTGAACCAATACAAGCTAAATTTTGAAACCCCTATGAAGGAAAAGAAATAAAGACCTCTTTAACATAGCTCTTTTTGACAATATAAATCTAGGAAAATATTAAGTTCTGCAAGTAGGGTTGCCTATTTTCTAAAGCATAGAACTTTTCAGAATAGATACTTCAAAGCATTCAGGATAGAACAACCATGGATTTGCCTCTTGGGAGAAGGTAGTTTTATGTGAACTTAGAAACATGAAATAAAACTTATGGATCTGGTGGTATTAAAACCAAAATGTGGTCTCACCATGATAATCTAGGTTCAAACAAGTAAGTATGCAAAATATAATGAAAAAATCGAGTAGTGTCTCAACCAAATAGCACAACATTTATATGAGAATACTTTTAAAGAAATCAGACGATGCAAACATCTGATAAACATGATTTCTCTCAAAAAAAGATAGGTGGCATAAATAATTAAATTTGTGAATCAAGAACTCTAAGTTAAATTTTCTAAGTTTCTTTCCTTCTCACGTCCTTGGAAAGGTATTTTCATTTTTTTATTAAGGCATAACCCCAATCCATGATTTTTAACAACTCGTATAAAGGAATACACTCATAAATCAATCTATCCTTCTCCTTCATCTTCCCCAAACTCCAAAAAGACAGAAAAGTGTAACACCTGAAATTTCGAGCCAAGATTTGAACCATTTTAAGTATGTAGTTAAGCCCGAACTTGATGAATTTTATTGTACCTAGGTGTTAAGATTAATTATTAAGTAAGGTAAGTTCATTTGATATGAATTAAGGTCTTAAGGAACCTCTAGCACAAAGTTAAGTTGAAAGCTTCTTTACCGATTTAGTTTTCTTATAAGTTCATTCAAGAGTCAACTTTAAATAAGCATTAATCCTAGAATACATAGAGTTACGTGACCCATTACCTATCAAATTAAAGGCTTATGAGTCTTGTTTCCAACGCCACCAATCGCTCGTCAATCTCAGTCCCGAATAAAATGTTATAATGTGTGTTTTACTGAGAAGCAGTCAGAACAAATGAGCTACTGCCCAAAATGCCTGGTGCGACACCCAAGGCGACACCCTAAGCCTTTTGGGCAGTGAAAATTGGGAAATTCGCCCACTTATGAGTATTTTCATCCTAAGGCTTTATGATACTCATTATATACATTTTAAGACCCATATGTATGTTTTAGACCCCATTTTTTATAGATGAAAACACTTAGTATTCTTAACCTAGTAATTCCTCTTCTCCCTCCCCAACTTACAAAACAAGGGTTACAAGAAATTCAAGCTAGGTTCTTCCCCAATTTCTCTCACCAAGTTCTTCTTTCTCTCAAGGTATGTAAGTTTATCCCTCGTCATGTGATTCTACGGATTTCATCTCCCCTTAGTCCAGATCTTTCTTCATGACAAGTTAGGGTTGGAGTAAACCCTTACGAAATTGTGAATTCTCAAATTTCCAAGAAGACTCCATCAATCTCTATATCCATGTTTTCTCGTTTCACGTTTCATTTAAGTTATGTATTTCTATGCATTCCTCTATATGGACTTATGAACTGGTGAATTCTATGAAATCGATATGAACCTCATGAATCATGTATGTAAGATTTCTACTTCCATATATCCATTCAAGTTTTATTCTTCTTCAAATTCAGATTTGCTCTCAAGATGAACTAGGGGTTAGAGCAATTTTCATAATCTTGTCAAATAATTGAATTCTTCAAGGAAGCTTTTAGAAATTTCATGGGTAAACTTTCTATTTCATGATTATCCTAATTCATGTAAATCTATGTGAACTTCTATGAATGAACTTATGAATTTTAAATCTTTCGAAGTCATGAAATATATAATCTATGAATTTTATGAGCCTTGAAAGATTGATTGAAGTATGGGAATTCTTGCTATGAACTCTATAAATAGCATGAGTCTCTCACTTGAGAATTTGCTCAAATTATGAAATCTCCATGATCCTTGACATGAACCCTTTTGTTCTATTATTCAATAAAAAAAAGGTGATTGTTCCTGCTTTGTTTTGATATGATGACTTGAATCTTTTCACTTCTAGTTATGTTCAACAATAAGAACACTTCAAAGTTGTTCCATAATTCCATCATGCTATGAAACATTTAACTATCCTATAATGACTTGAATCTTTCAAAATCTCCATAAATATCCATGATCTCCATAAACTCCATAATTTCATGAAATTCCTCTCTTATGAACTATGGCATAATGATATAATCTGTGTGACTTCAAGCACTAGAAATTTTCTCAAGAATGTCTTCATGACCTGAAGATATGTTTTCCATAATCTTAAGCTATGCTAAAAACGACATAAATATTCCAAAAGCTCACTCTCCATAAAGTTATGAAAATCTTAACTTATTAATCAATATGGCTTAATGAATTATGATTCTACCTCCCATGAGTCCACAATGATGCTAATGAATGATGTAACTTATGAGCATGAGCCCAAAGGGGCTAATCCATGATTATGAGCCTAAGGTGGCTAAATCTCAGATATGAAACCAAGTTATTATTTAATTCTCCGGCATGAGCTCTGAAGTGGTTAAACCATGAATATGAGCCTAATATGGCTAATCTATGAACACAAATAAGTAAGATAAATGTATGATTTTATGATCTTAAAGAAGTTAGATGATTGACCAAGAAGGCATAGGTCTAAATGACATATGCCTGAAACTACGTTTGTTGATGTATGGTAGAGATCGTGTCCACAAGTCAGATGACTCTTTTTGTGTGTCCTGAAAAGGACTTATTATGGATCTTTGCTAGAAAATTTCAGGTCATGTCCTATGCCCGTCAAGGTGTAGGATAACAGAGCTGAGAGGGCCGAGATCAGAATCCATGCGCTCACATGGTGGTTATGTTGGTTCTCCATTTTCTCCTATAATGAACTAAAAGCATACTAATGTCACTTAATTCTACCAGTTATGACTCCAAATCATGTTCTTGGCTTACCCAGTTATCATTCCTACGTTGTACCTACTATAAATGTATCTTTCATGATTTGTTGTGTCCTTGTTGTTATACGTCTATGGTTTCAATTTCATATATGTATTTTATGTTATGTCTTCCCTTCCTAGTTTTACATACCATACACACTACCAAAAAATAAGGAATTAGCAACCGATAAAATTTCATAGATAAACATCAAAAATCTCATGCTAATTCCATTTAGCTACAGATTAGCGATGAATTATAAGAATATTCAATTAACTAGAAGATTGTTAGTGACGGATTACCTAGCTATTACTGATAAATTTCATATCTAATTTTATGTTTTCTTATAGTGACATTCATGTGTACTGACACCTTTGGCGCAACATCATTTTATGATATAGATTCACAGACTCACATAGGTGGTTCAGTGCACCCTTAAGTTCACTCAGATCAGCTATTAGTGAGCCTGCCATTCATACTGGAGTCTTAGTTTAGTATACTTAGTCTATTTCAGTTAATAAGGTATGCCAGGGCCTTGTCCTGAAAAACAATATTCAATTATGTTAGTAGAGGCTTCGTAGATAGTCAGTGATGAGTTAGTTTAGTCTTTATGCTTCAAAATTTATTTGACGATAATTGTCCTTATTTATTTTTTTATAAACAAATTCATGATGATTTTGAGCTTAAGTCTCTTTACATGTTTTTAGAGCTTCTGCATTTATGTCTTAGTCATATGCTTATATAATATGCCAAGCAGTTCACTTGGGTGAAAAATGACATCGGGTGCCGGTTACGTCTAAGGTCTAGGCTCGAGGTGTGGCAAAAAGTCTCTTAAGCAACAAGTTAGGGTTCAAAGCAAGGCTCTCTCAAGTTCTTCTCTTTTCCTTAGGTATGTAATGATATTCTAGTGTGGGAACAATGTCCTTCCCCATAACCAAGTTTTAGTTTCAGTTAAGTTCATGAATCAAGTTAGGGTTATTGAATTTTGAATCTTTAAAGTCTAGTGCTTTATCTCTTGATTATTTTTCCTTGAATCCTTCATGAACAGTAGTAGAAATCCCATATATTGGAGACATTCCCTTAAATTGATTCTTATTACATGTCTATGGATTCTTCCTATAAACCATATGAATTTACCTTATGATGTTGAAAGTCTATTCCATGTTTTTACTGAATTGTTTAACATTTTTAATGAAAATTAGTTCAAAGATTGGAAGCTTATGTTCATCAAAAGTGTGAAAGAACCCTTATGCATAATCACATGTTTTGAAAGAGAAGAATGTTTTCCTTACTTGAATATTTTGTTTTCATGCCTCGTAAAGATAGCCAAGGCTCACCAGCATCATAACTTCATGATATGATTTTTAAGCCGAGGCTCCAAGCATGGTTTTCAGCTTATATTTAAAAATTACCGTATGAGAAAATAATATACTTTTAGAGGATTATTTAGCATCAAGAGGGTATGGGTTCGAGAATATATGCCCCAAAAACTACGTTGCCGCTGTAGGAGAGGATCATCCCGCAAGTTTGGATGATTCCTCATTTAGCCCAAGGCCTTATTATGGATCCACAGTTCAGACAGGTCCTATAACCTGGAAAGGTAGCAGTTCTCCCCATGTGGGTAAGACGTTAGACATCATGAACTCACATGGTATATGTCGATTGTAAGAAACTTTCCAAGTAGAAAACTCAGAATATACCCGGCTTGTTTCATCTCTTTTACCACAAGAATTGTGTGTGGGTGGGGTAAAGTAATCAAACATCGGTGACACCAAGTTTTCTTAACTGCTTTTTGCCTAAATGCTCAACCTACGATAGAATCTCCCTTTTAGAAATAGAAGAATTTTGGCTTTGTTTCACCCTTTTTCATATTAATTTTATAATATTGGTGTCTGAGCCAACTTGCTTGCTTCCATTGGTTTCTCAGATTAACAACTTGTGTCTTATAATTTTTTATTCTGTGTAGGTCTTGATATAGTTCTTTATTCACAAATTTAATTATTTATGCCACCTATCTTTTTTTGAGAGAAATCATGTTTATCAGATGCTTGCGTCGTCTAATCTCTTTAAAAGTATTCTCATATAAATGTTGTGCTATTTGGTTGAGACACTACTCGATTTTTTCATTATATTTTGCATACTTACTTGTTTGAACCTAGATTATCATGGTGAGACCACATTTTGGTTTTAATACCACCAGATGCATAAGTTTTATTTCGTGCTTCTAAGTTCTCATAAACCTACCTTCTCCCCAGAGGCAAATCCATGGTTGTTCCCCACACTCCTTCCCTAGATTGTTTAAGCTTTCCCTTATGCTCGAAAGAGAAAAGCTTCTAGTCATTCAATATATTTCTTTTACTTTGTAAGTACTATGAAACACTCATTTCCCATCAATTAATCAAAATGACATCATTCATGTCATGTGGTCATTACTGCAACTGCTTATTTTAATGTGGATAGTATTTTGTATGCTAAACCAATTTCTCATGCATTTTTTTTAATTTTTGAATGTGAGACTCATTACTATTCTTCCTTTGGTCTTAGAAGGTTTTACATTTAAATTCCTTGCATGTGATTGCTTTTGATATTTCATAAGGTTCAGATGACATGAAATTTTATGCTTGTGGTTTTTCCCTTTTTCTACTTTGAGTCAAAAATTTTTTGCTTAAAAAATGTTATTGTGTCTTATCTTCATTTTGTTCTTTCATATGGAATAGAGAATCCATCATATAACTTATTGAATAAAGGCTAATGTTTCTTATCTTTGTTTTTGCAGCACAGCGGCAACATTGACAAGACTCCTTGATTCTCATGCTCTTCAGCAGGAAAGGCATTGAATGATTTATGGTATATTCAGTCTTGGCTTACTAAATATGTTCAACAAAATTGTATCAGTCTATGCAATATTTGTTTTATTTGTTGTGGTCAACTTTATGTGGTTTGCAGACACCTGGATGTTTTATTCAGTGTCCTTATATGGAGTTTTTGTCACAATCATTATAAATTTCTTTTGCTTTTTATTTGGCAAATGGTTTTTTGTAAACCTTTTCATGCATTGTGTTTTACAGTTTTCATAAATTCTTCTAAGTTAAATTTGGATATTTATTTCTTAATAAATGATTCTTGCTCAACTTGGTAGTCAATGACACCATAGGCATGCCATTTTTAGTTTTCTTTTTTATTTAATTTTTTTCCATTTTGGTGGGTGCTTTTGTGAATAGGGAGGGGGTGGGGGGGAATCTGTCCTTGATGAGAGAAGGTGTTCTTGAATGCTTTGAAGTATCTATTCTGAAAAGTTCTATGCTTTAGAAAATAGGTAATCCTACTTGCAGAACTTAATATTTTCCTAGATTTATATTGTCAAAAAGAGCTATGTTAAAGAGGTCTTTTTTCCTTTTCCTTCATAGGGGTTTCAAAACTTAGCTTGTATTGGTTCAATTTTTTTTCCATATTTAATTTAATAATAATAGATAATGTGAAAGGTATTTTTTTTTCCTTATTTTAATCAAGCTAGGATTTTCTGGATTTGCATGGCATTGGTTTAATTATTAAGTGACCAATAAAAAGAGTTAACTATACACACGGTAGATGTTGAGGTTAGCTTATTTATTTTCTATAAATCAAGATTATGTTGCGCAGAGTTTCCATGACTATATCATTCTTTTGAAGTCAATTTCATGATAAAAGTTTCCATGAAGTTTGAAGGCAAATTTCCTACTGACAATTTTTACTAGCAAGGATCTTCATTAAAAATGTGAAATTATACTCATCTTATTTCCTACGTATGATGGAGTAGTATTAAAATTTAAAAGGATATTACGAGATTTTGGTTGTGTTACGTTGAAATTTAAAACATCTTACATTTACTCTAGAATCTTTGGTAACTCCAACTTACATTGAACTTATTATTTCCACTACTAATAAATTACTATATTTTCATTGAAAATTCCCACTGAAAAAATGTTCAGTGGCTATTCCCACTGAAAAATGTTCAATGGTTATTTCCAATGAAAAATATTCAGTGGTTATTCCCATAGATATTTTGATTGAGTCGACAGGAGAACACAAAATAACAAGGTCTTCATGTAGAAAAATTAAGAAGTTTTTCACAATTTCAGTGAGAATCTGTTTTCCACCATACATTTTCTCAGTGAGCTGGTTCGGTGCAAAATGAGTGGGAAATTCATGTTCTGTATCACAAAATATTCACTTATCCATGGTGGGATAAACCTTTATTTCTATTAGTGTACATCCTTGTGTATGACATATGTAGAAGTGTTGTAAGTTTGAGTTTACTCATAGATGTCGCGTGTTTTAGATATATTCTTGAAACTACGATATGAAGAAAGTGTGATTAGTTTCATTTGCAAAGTAGTGTTTGAATAAGTTTTATAAACAGTAGTGTTGTATTTCATGGTGCAATTTCAGGTCCATTGAGCAATTTCCTGAATTTAACTGTCAAATAATTGCTTAGCTCTTTCAGGTAAGCATATTCACTTATGGATTCTAGGATGGGGAGATACCATTCTAATGCGAGAAATAGGGCATTCAACAGAACACTTAATATGCCTGCAAATGGGACATTATCTACGATAGATCTTAATCTTCCTTGTGTTCTGGACGGCACCGAGGAAGATGGATTATATTATTTAAATGAAAGGAGCAATTACACAAGAGGAGGGATTTCCATGTCTGGAACTTCTCGTACCGTGAGTGACTTTGTAAGTGGAACTTCTCGTACCGTGAGCGACTTTGTAAGTGGTGTCAGAAATACAGGTATCATACCCTCAGAAACTCCTCCAAATAATGCTAGAAGCTCTCTTCAAAGACAAAACTTATGGCATGCTCTAACATCTTCAACTTCTCAGACTACACACTTTCCTGGAGCTTCAACGGTAACTCTTGCGGAAAATAGTACACATCTATCATTCAGTGAGCAACATAAAAACTTCCATGTTGGTAGTTCATCTTCTTCAAGAAATCAATCTAATGCATTTGTCTAGTCTTCAGTTACTCATATGATGATGAGAGATTTGCCAGATTCTTCCTTAAGGTATCAATCTAATGTTGTTATCCAGTCTTCAAGTGGTGCAGTAAGATATTTGAGTGCCAATGGAGTAGGGGAGACAAGAAGAGCTGATAATTTCTTGATAAATAATGTTGATCCTCCACCACGTCCCCTTAATATTGGAGAAAGTACCATTGCTGCTGATAACAGAGAGAGGTTGCTGTCCTCGGTTAGTCTTTCTATCATAACATGAATGCAGCCTGTGTTGATAAGATCTGTGTTGTTAACTACGTCATTGGTCTTTTCCTTTTGCATATCTGAATTATACTTTTTGTTTTCTTATTATTATGGGTGTCTCACCAATTGACTTGGACATGTAGGGTGGCAGTTTCACGGAGCCGGGTCACAGAGATGATCCTATTGTTATCGAGGTCAGCATTCTGCATACTTTATCTAGTATGATTTCAGTTGCCAGTTCGGCCTCTTCTCATTGTACCATTTTTCAACCTCTTTAATACTAAGATTCCATGAATTTAGATGTGGACCTATGATCTCCTTTTGTTACTAAATGATTGCACCGATGCATATTATGTAGGTCCGACTGCTTTGTCTAACTATGTTAGGATATGTCTATTCTCTTGACTACTGTTTATTTTTAGTTGGCGATTCAAGAAAATATAAGGTTGTTAAAAGTAATCTTGGCATATTAGATATGCTACTTCTTTGGTGAAATACAAAGTGAAATGTAGAATCTTCTTGTCATATATACCTTTCATGCAATTTGCGGTTATAATGGTTAGAAAAATGGGTACATTGCTACTGAGAGTTCAAAGTTACAGGATGATCAAGATGATGAACATGGCGATGGTCAACAGGGTGTCATTTTTTATGATGGGGATATGTCATACGAGGTAATACTCCTACATACAATATATGAACATGTGATATAATTAGAGCAACCAATCTAATATTTTCTCAAATAACGGGTGGTTTGTGTTTTAGGCTTTGTTGGCACTCCAAGAGCGTATAGCTGACGCAGGAACCGGATTGAAGAAGAAAGTTATTTCTGAACTTCTAAAGCATCAGATGTATCAATCAACCACGATGAATGATTGCAGTGACTCATGCTGCATATGCTTTGTACGGAGCACGAAACTTTTGGGAGTTGCTCCCTTCACTTCTAAGCTTGTTTGCAAACTGATTCAATTATATTCTTTTCTGTTTGGGTATGTATAGGATACTTATGGCGACCGGGATGAACTCGGAAAAATTGATTGTGGCCATGAATTCCATTATCATTGCATCAGGAAGTGGCTGAAGATCAAGAATTCTTGTCCTATTTGCAAAAGGACAGCATTGACTCCATGAGATAGTAATCTCTGATTATCATTTTGACCAACCAATTTATCAAGTCCCATTATCAGTAGATTTGCTTGGTGGACACATTGCATTCTTCCGTGTCTTGTTGATGGACAGAGTACAAGATGGTGGAGTAGAAATCTCCAAATGATAAACTATGATGAACAATTTTCTATTTTTTCCAGTTTCGTATCTTTTGTTACTTTTCAGTATTAGTAACAATGATGTTATTTAAATTTTTTCAGTTTGGTGTTTTTTCAGTATGAACTAAGGTAGTAGCTGCGACTTTAGCTTGAAAAATGATGTCTTTTTATTGTCCTTTTAGGGTTATTGGTTATTTTTATTATTATATGCCATTCTAGGTAACTTATGCATGAATTCTGGAGGATAAGTGAAATTATTTTTCTCCTTAAGCATAAAACGTGGGTAATTAATGGGATTACATAGCATAAGTGGGATTACATACCAAGTACTTAACGATACAAAGTGGCATCCGTTGTGATCCGGGGTTTTCCACGTAAAATACTGTGTCTCTACTTTACTTGCTTTACTTTACAGTAATCGACAAAGAAACATATGGAATAACCTATTCCTTAGGCAAATTAGGGGGGTCAGTATTCTAACACCTTTAATCTTGTGGTCTTACATAATCCATGTAGATATTGGAATTAAATAGTTGAAAAATTAGAAAAGAGACATTCTTTGAAACAAACTAAAAAGGAAAGTAAGACAAACAAATTTAAACAGAGGGAGTAACTAATCACTTGTATTAGTATATTTTCAACATTCACTCCCTTTGGCCGTTTATTTTCATTGCATAGCAAAGATTTCCCGTTTGAAATCTAACTTGGATTTAAATTGTTGCAATCAGTTGTATTAGTATATATTCATCATTCAACCTCTTTAGTTGTTCATTTTTATTGCATAGCATAGATTCCTTCGTTTGAAATCTGATCTGAAAGTTACATTGTTGCAATTACTTGTATTAGTCTGTATTCAGCATTCTCCCCCTTTGGACATTCATTTTCACTGCGTAGCAAAGGTTTCTCAATTTTTTCTTTATTGTGAAAATGATGAGTCGTGTTTTTTTCTTTTCTTGTGTCACTTTTTGTTTGAAATAAAGTGATGAAAATTGGTGATGCACACATCAGTTGCATGTAATCTCTTCCTTATTTTTTAAATGAGAAGTTTATACCTGAGATATGAAATTCACGTTTAGGAAATGAGAAGTCTAGAGTTGTATGTAATTGTAACACCTCACATTTCAATTCATTCATATGCCATATCGTGTGGGTATTAAAGCTCAAAAACTAAGTTATTTAAACCAAGAAATGTCTAGAAATCACATTGAGCAAGTTTCAGAATTACTTAAGACGGGTTTCCGAGCAAATCTTTAGGCTGGTGCACTGACTGGCGCGGTGCACCAGACCCAAAACTACAGAACAATTACAATTTCTCTGATTGGCGCACTGTCTAGCGGGGTGCGCTAGAGTTGAAACTCACGAACACCGAAAATGCACAGGCTGGGAGTACTGTCAGGTGCGGTGCACCATCTTCTGCCTGACAGATTTTTTATTTTAAGTTTCTTTCCTTCTCACGTCCTTGGAAAGGTATTTTCTTTTTTTTCTTAAACCATAACCCCAATCCATGATTTTTAACCACTCGTATAAAGGAATACACTCATAAATCAATCTATCCTTCTCCTTCATCTTCCCCAAACTCCAAAAAGACAGAAAAGTGTAACACCTGAAATTTCGAGCCAAGATTTGAACCATTTTAAGTATGTAGTTAAGCCCGAACTTGATGAATTTTATTGTACCTAGGTGTTAAGATTAATTATTAAGTAAGGTAAGTGCATTTGATATGAATTAAGGTCTTAAGGAACCTCTAGCACAAAGTTAAGTTGAAAGCTTCTTTACCGATTTAGTTTTCTTATAAGTTCATTCAAGGGTCAACTTTAAATAAGCATTAATCCTAGAATATATAGAGTTACGTGACCCATTACCTATCAAATTAAAGGCTTATGAGTCTTGTTTCCAACGCCACCAATCGCTCGTCAATCTCAGTCCCGAATAAAATGTTATAATGTGTGTTTTACTGAGAAGCAGTCAGAACAAACGAGCTACTGCCCAAAATGCCTGGTGCGACACCCAAGGCGACACCCTAAGCCTTTTGGGCAGTGAAAATTGGGAACTTCTCCCACTTATGAGTATTTTCATCCTAAGGCTTTATGATACTCATTATATACGTTTTAAGACCCATATGTATGTTTTAGACCCCATTTTTTATAGATGAAAACACTTAGTATTCTTAACATATTAATTCCTCTTCTCCCTCCCCAACTTACAAAACAAGGGTTACAAGAAATTCAAGCTAGGTTCTTCCCCAAGTTCTCCCACCAAGTTCTTCTTTCTCTCAAGGTATGTAAGATTATCCCTCTTCGTGTGATTCTACGGATTTCATCTACCCTTAGTCCAGATCTTTCTTCATGACAAGTTAGGGTTGGAGTAAACCCTTATGAAATTGTGAATTCTCAAATTTCCAAGAAGACTCCATCAATCTCTATATCCATGTTTTCTCGTTTCACGTTTCATTTAAGTTATGTATTCCTATGCATTCCTCTATATGGACTTATGAACTGGTGAATTCTATGAAATCGATATGAACCTCATGAATCATGTATGTAAGATTTCTACTTCCATATATCCATTCAAGTTTTATTCTTCTTCAAATTCAGATTTGCTCTCAAGATGAACTAGGGGTTAGAGCAATTTTCATAATCTTGTCAAATAATTGAATTCTTCAAGGAAGCTTTATAGAAATTTCATGGGTAAACTTTCTATTTCATGATTATCCTAATTCATGTAAATCTATGTGAACTTCTATGTATGAACTTATGAATTTTAAATCTTTCGAAGTCATGAAATATATAATCTATGAATTTTATGAGCCTTGAAAGATTGATTGAAGTATGGGAATTCTTGCTATGAACTCTATAAATAGCATTTGTCCCTCACTTGAGAATTCGCTCAAATTATGAAATCTCCATGATCCTTGACATGAACCCTTTTGTTCTATTATTCAATAAAAAAAAGGTGATTGTTCCTGCTTTGTTTTGATATGATGACTTGAATCCTTTTACTTCTAGTTATGTTCAACAATAAGAACACTTCAAAGTTATTCCATAATTCCATCATGCTATGAAACATTTAACTATCCTATAATGACTTGAATCTTTCAAAATCTCCATAAATATCCATGATCTCCATAAACTCCATAATTTCATGAAAGTCCTCTCTTATTAACTATGGCATAATGATATAATCTGTGTGACTTCAAGCACAAGAAATTTTCTCAAGAATGTCTTCATGACCTGAAGATATGTTTTCCATAATCTTATGCTATGCTAAAAACGACATAAATATTCCAATAGCTCACTCTCCATAAAGTTATGAAAATCCTAACTTATTAATCAATATGGCTTAATGAATTATGATTCTACCTCCCATGAGTCCACAATGATGCTAATGAATGATGTAACTTATGAGCATGAGCCCAAAGGGGCTAATCCATGATTATGAGCCTAAGGTGGCTAAATCTCAGATATGAAACCAAGTTATTATTTAATTCTCCGGCATGAGCTCTGAAGTGGTTAAACCATGAATTTGAGCCTAATATGGCTAATCTATGAACACAAATAAGTAAGATAAATGTATGACTTTATGATCTTAAAGAAGTTAGATGGTTGACCAAGAAGGCATAGGTCTAAATGAAAAATGCCCGAAACTACGTTTGTTGATGTATGGTAGAGATCGTTTCCACAAGTCAGATGACTCTTTTTGTGTGTCCCGGAAAGGACTTATTATGGATCTTTGCTAGAAAATTTCAGGTCATGTCCTATTCCCGTCAAGGTGTAGGATAACAGAGTTGATCGGGCCGAGATCAGACTCCATGCGCTCACATGGTGGTTATGTTGGTTCTCCATTTTCTCCTATAAAGAACTAAAAGCATACTAATGTCACTTAATTCTACCAGTTATGACTCCAAATCATGTTCTTGGCTTACCCAATTATCATTCCTTGGTTGTACCTACTATAAATGTATCTTTCATGCTTTGTTGTGTCCTTTTTGTTATACGTCTATGGTTTCAATTTCATATATGTATTTTATGTTATGTCTTCCCTTCCCAGTTTTACATACCATACACACTACCAAAAAATAAGGAATTAGCAACCGATAAAATTTCATAGATAAACATCAAAAATCTCATGCTAATTCCATTTAGCTACAGATTAGCGATGAATTATGAGAATATTCAATCAACTAGAAGATTGTTAGTGACGGATTAGCTAGGTATTACTGATAAATTTCATATATAATTTTCTGTTTTCTTATAGTGACATTCATGTGTACTGACACCTTTGGCGCAACATCATTTTATGATGTAGATTCACAGACTCACGTAGGTGGTTCAGTGCACCCTTAAGTTCACTCAGATCAGCTATTAGTGAGCCTGCCATTCATACTGGAGTCTTAGTTTAGTATACTTAGTCTATTTCAGTTAATAAGGTATGCCAGGGCCTTGTCCTGGAAAACAATATTCAATTATATTAGTAGAGGCTTCGTAGATAGTCAGTGATGAGTTAGTTTAGTCTTTATGCTTCAAAATTTATTTGACGATAATTGTCCTTATTTATTTTTTTATAAACAAATTCATGATGATTTTGAGCTTAAGTCTCTTTACATGTTTTTAGAGCTTCTGCATTTATGTCTTAGTCATATGCTTATATATTATGCCAAGCGGTTCACTTGGGTGAAAAATGACATCGGGTGTCGGTTACATCTAGGGTCTAGGCTCGAGGTGTGGCAAAAAGTCTCTTAAGAAACAACTTAGGGTTCAAAGCAAGGATCTCTCAAGTTCTTCTCTTTTCCTTAGGTATGTAATGATATTCTAGTGTGGGAACAATGTCCTTCCCCATAACAAAGTTTTAGTTTCAGTTAAGTTCATGAATCAAGTTAGGGTTATTGAATTTTGAATCTTTAAAGTCTAGTCCTTTATCTCTTGATTATTTTTCCTTGAATCCTTCATGAACAATAGTAGAAATCCCATATATTGGAGACATTCCCTTAAATTGATTCTTATTACATGTCTATGGATTCTTCCTATAAACCATATGAATTTACCTTATGATGTTGAAAGTCTATTCTATGTTTTTACTGAATTGTTTAACATTTTTAATGAAAATTCGTTCAAAGATTGGAAGCTTATGTTCATCAAAAGTGTGAAAGAACCCTTATGCATAATCGCATGTTTTGAAAGAGAAGAATGTTTTCCTTACTTGAATGTTTTGTTTTCATGCCTCGTAAAGATAGCCAAGGCTCACCAGCATTATAATTTCATGATCTGATTTTTAAGTCGAGGCTCCAAGCATGGTTTTCAGCTTATATTTAAAAATTACCATATGAGAAAATAATATATTTTTAGAGGATTATTTAGCATCAAGAGGGTATGGGTTCAAGAATATATGCCCCAAAAACTACGTTGCCGCTATAGGATAGGATCATTCCGCAAGTTTGGATGATTCTTCTTTTAGCCCAAGGCCTTATTATGGATCCACAGTTCAGACAAGTCCTATACCCTGGCAAGGTAGCAGTTTTCCCAATGTGGGTAAGACGTTAAACATCATGAGCTCACATGGTATATGTCGATTGTATGAAACTTTCCAAGTAGAAAACTCAGAATATACCCGGCTTGTTTCATCTCTTTTACCACAAGAATTTTGTGTGGGTGGGGTAAAGTAATCAAACATCGGTGACACCAAGTTTTCTTAACTGCTTTTTTCCTAAATGCTCAACCTACGATAGAATCTCCCTTTTAGAAATAGAAGAATTTTGGCTTTGTTTCACCCTTTTTCATATTAATTTTATAATATTGGTGTCTGAGCCAACTTGCTTGCTTCCATTGGTTTCTCAGATTAACAACTTGTGTCTTATAATTTTTTATTCTGTGTAGGTCTTGATATAGTTCTTTATTCACAAATTTAATTATTTATGCCACCTATCTTTTTTTGAGAGAAATCATGTTTATCAGATGCTTGCGTCGTCTAATCTCTTTAAAAGTATTCTCATATAAATGTTGTGCTATTTGGTTGAGACACTACTCGATTTTTTCATTATATTTTGCATACTTACTTGTTTGAACCTAGATTATCATGGTGAGACCACATTTTGGTTTTAATACCACCAGATGCATAAGTTTTATTTCGTGCTTCTAAGTTCTCATAAACCTACCTTCTCCCCAGAGGCAAATCCATGGTTGTTCCCCACACTCCTTCCTTAGATTGTTTAAGCTTTCCCTTATGCTCGAAAGAGAAAAGCTTCTAGTCATTCAATATATTCCTTTTACTTTGTAAATTCTATGAAACACTCATTTCCCATCAATTAATCAAAATGACATCATTCATGTCATGTGGTCATTACTGCAACTGCTTATTTTAATGTGGATAGTATTTTGTATGCTAAACCAATTTCTCATACATTTTTTTTAATTTTTGAATGTGAGACTCATTACTATTCTTCCTTTGGTCTTAGAAGGTTTTACGTTTAAATTCCTTGCATGTGATTGCTTTTGATATTTCATAAGGTTCAGATGACATAAAATTTTATGCTTGTGGTTTTTCCCTTTATCTACTTTGAGTCAAATTTTTTTTGCTTCAAAAATGTTATTTTGTCTTATCTTCATTTTGTTCTTTCATATGGAATAGAGAATCCATCATATAACTTATTGAATAGAGGCTAATGTTTCTTATCTTTGTTCTTGCAGCACAGCGGCAACATTGACAAGACTTCTTGATTCTCATACATTGACAAGACTTCTTGATTCTCATGCTCTTCAGCAGGAAAGGCATTGAATGATTTATGGTATATTCAGTCTTGGCTTACTAAATATGTTCAACAAAAGTTTGTCAGTCTATGCAATATTTGTTTTATTTGTTGTGGTCAACTTTATGTGGTTTGCAGACACCTGAAAGTTTTATTCAGTGTCCTTATATGGAGTTTTTGTCACAATCATTATAAATTTCTTTTGCTTTTTATTTGGAAAATGGTTTTTTGTAAACATTTTCATGCATTGTGTTTTACAGTTTTCATAAATTCTTCTAAGTTAAATTTGATATTTATGTCTTAATAAATGATTCTTGCTCAACTTGGTAGTCAATGACACCATAGGCATGCCATTTTTAGTTTTCTTTTTTATTTAATTTTTTTCCATTTTGGTGGGTGCTTTTGTGAAGAGGGAGGGGGTGGAAGGGGGGGGGGGGAATCTGTCCTTGATGAGAGAAGGTGTTCCTGAATGCTTTGAAGTATCTATTCTGAAAAGTTTTATGCTTTAGAAAATAGGTAATCCTACTTGCAAAACTTAATAGTTTCCTAGATTTATATTGTCAAAAAGAGCTATGTTAAAGAGGTCTTTTTTTCTTTTCCTTCATAGGGGTTTCAAAACTTAGCTTGTATTGGTTCAATATTTTTCCATATTTAATTTAATAATAATAGATAATGTGAAAGGTATTTTCTTTTTTCCTTATTTTAATCAAGCTAGGATTTTCTGGATTTGCATGGCATTGGTTTAATTACTAAGTGACCAATAAAAGGAGTTAACTATACACACGGTAGATGTTGAGGTTAGCTTATTTATTTCCTATAAATCAAGATTATGTTGCGCAGAGTTTCCATGACTATATCATTCTTTTGAAGTCAATTTCATGATAAAAGTTTCCATGAAGTTTGAAGGCAATGTCCTACTGACAATTTTTACTAGCAAGGATCTTCATTAAAAATGTGAAATTATACTCATCTTATTTCCTACGTATGATGGAGTAGTATTAAAATTTAAAAGGATATTACAAGATTTTGGTTGTGTTACGTTGAAATTTAAAACATCTTACATTTACTCTAGAATCTTTGGTAACTCCAACTTACATTGAACTTATTATTTCCACTACTAATAAATTACTATATTTCCATTGAAAATTCCCACTGAAAAATGTTCAGTGGTTATTTCCAATGAAAAATATTCAGTGGTTATTCCCATAGATATTTTGATTGAGTCGACAGGAGAACACAAAATAACAAGGTCTTCATGTAGAAAAATTAAGAAGTTTTTCACAATTTCAGTGAGAATCTGTTTCCCACCATACATTTTCTCAGTGAGCTAGTTCGGTACAAAATGAGTGGGAAATTCATGTTCTGTATCACAAAATTTTCACTTATCCATGGTGGGATAAACCTTTATTTCTATTAGTGTACATCCTTGTGTATGACATATGTAGAAGTGTTGTAAGTTTGAGTTTACTCATAGATGTCGCGTGTTTTAGATATATTCTTGAAACTACGATATGAAGAAAGTGTGATTAGTTTCATTTGCAAAGTAGTGTTTGAATAAGTTTTATAAACAGTAGTGTTGTATTTCATGGTGCAATTTCAGGTCCATTGAGCAATTTCCTGAATTTAACTGTCAAATAATTGCTTAGCTCTTTCAGGTAAGCATATTCACTTATGGATTCTAGGATGGGGAGATACCATTCTAATGCGAGAAATAGGGCATTCAACAGAACTCTTAATATGCCTGCAAATGGGACATTATCTATGATAGATCTTAATCTTCCTTGTGTTCTGGACGGCACCGAGGAAGATGGATTATATTATTTAAATGAAAGGAGCAATTACACAAGAGGAGGGATTTTCATGTCTGGAACTTCTCGTACCGTGAGTGACTTTTATCCAGTCTTCAAGTGGTGCAGTGAGATATTTGAGTGCCAATGGAGTAGGGGAGACAAGAAGAGCTGATAATTTCTTGATAAATAATGTTGATCCTCCACCACGTCCCCTTATTATTGGAGAAAGTACCATTGCTGCTGATAACAGAGAGAGGTTGCTGTCCTCGGTTAGTCTTTCTATCATAACATGAATGCAACCTGTGTTGATAAGATCTGTGTTGTTAACTACGTCATTGGTCTTTTCCTTTTGCATATCTGAATTATACTTTTTGTTTTCTTATTATTATGGGTGTCTCACCAATTGACTTGGACATGTAGGGTGGCAGTTTCACGGAGCCGGGTCACAGAGATGATCCTATTGTTATCGAGGTCAGCATTCTGCATACTTTATCTAGTATGATTTCAGTTGCCAGTTCGGCCTCTTCTCATTGTACCATTTTTCAACCTCTTTAATACTAAGATTCCATGAATTTAGATGTGGACCTATGATCTCCTTTTGTTACTAAATGATTGCAACGATGCATATTATGTAGGTCCGATTGCTTTGTCTAACTATGTCAGGATATGTCTATTCTCTTGATTACTGTTTATTTTTAGTTGGCGATTCAAGAAAATATAAGGTTGTTAAAAGTAATCTTGGCATATTAGATATGCTACTTCTTTGGTGAAATACAAAGTGAGATGTAGAATCTTCTTGTCATATATACCTTTCATGCAATTTGCGGTTATAATGGTTAGAAAAATGGGTACATTGCTACTGAGAGTTCAAAGTTACAGGATGATCAAGATGATGAACATGGCGATGGTCAACAGGGTGTCATTTTCTATGATGGGGATATGTCATACGAGGTAATACTCCTACATACAATATATGAACATGTGATATAATTAGATTAGAGCAACCAATCTAATATTGTCTCAAATAACGGGTGGTTTGTGTTTTAGGCTTTGTTGGCACTCCAAGAGCGTATAGCTGACGCAGGAACCGGATTGAAGAAGAAAGTTATTTCTGAACTTCTAAAGCATCAGATGTATCAATCAACCACGATGAATGATTGCAGTGACTCATGCTGCATATGCTTTGTAAGGAGCACGAAACTTTTGGGAGTTGCTCCCTTCACTTCTAAGCTTGTTCGCAAACTTATTCAATTATATTCTTTTCTGTTTGGGTATGTATAGGATACTTATGGCGACCGGAATGAACTAGGAAAAATTGATTGTGGCCATGAATTCCATTACCGTTGCATCAGGAAGTGGCTGAAGATCAAGAATTCTTGTCCTATTTGCAAAAGGACAGCATTGACTCCATGAGATAGTAATCTCTGATTATCATTTTGACCAGCCAATTTATCAAGTCCCATTGTCAGTAGATTTGCTTGGTGGACACATTGCATTCTTCCGTGTCTTGTTGATGGACAGAGTACAAGATGGTGGAGTAGAAATCTCCAAATGATAAACTATGATGAACAATTTTCTATTTTTTCCAGTTTCGTATCTTTTGTTACTTTTCAGTATTAGTAACAATGATGTTATTTAAATTTTTTCAGTTCAGTTTTTAGTTCAGTATGAACTAAGGTAGTAGCTGCGACTTTAGCTTGAAAAATGATGTCTTTTTATTGTCCTTTTAGGGTTATTGGTTATTTTTATTATTATATGCCATTCTAGGTAACTTATGCATGAATTCTGGAGGATTAGTGAAATTATTTTTTCTCCTTTAGCATAAAACGTGGGTAATTAATGGGATTACATAGCATAAGTGGGATTACATACCAAGTACTTAACGATACAAAGTGGCATCCGTTGTGATCCGGGGTTTTCCACGTAAAATACTGTGTCTCTACTTTACTTGCTTTACTTTACAGTAATCGACAAAGAAACATATGGAATAACCTATTACTTAGGCAAATTAGGGGGGTCAGTATTCTAACACCTTTAATCTTGTGGTCTTACATAATCCATGTAGATATTGGAATTAAATAGTTGAAAAATTAGAAAAGAGACATTCTTTGAAACAAACTAAAAAGGAAAGTAAGACAAACAAATTTAAACAGAGGGAGTAACTAATCACTTGTATTAGTATATTTTCAACATTCACTCCCTTTGGTCGTTTATTTTCATTGCATAGCAAAGATTTCCCGTTTGAAATCTAACTTGGATTTAAATTGTTGCAATCAGTTGTCTTAGTATATATTCATCATTCAACCTCTTTAGTTGTTCATTTTTATTGCATAGCATAGATTCCTTCGTTTGAAATCTGATCTGAAAGTTACATTGTTGCAATTACTTGTATTAATCTGTATTTAGCATTCTCCCCCTTTGGCCATTCATTTTCACTGCGTAGCAAAGGTTTCTCAATTTTTTCTTTATTGTGAAAATGATGAGTCGTATTTTTTTTCTTTTCTTGTGTCACTTTTTGTTTGAAATAAAGTGATGAAAATTGGTGATGCACACATCAGTTGCATGTAATCTCTTCCTTATTTTTTAAATGAGAAGTTTATACCTGAGATATGAAATTCACGTTTAGGAAATGAGAAGTCTAGAGTTGTATGTAATTGTAACACCTCAAATTTCAATTCATTCATATGCCATATCGTGTGGGTATTAAAGCTCAAAAACTAAGTTATTTAAACCAAGAAATGTCTAGAAATCACATTGAGCAAGTTTCAGAATTACTTAAGACGGGTTTCCGAGCAAATCTTTAGGTTGGTGCACTGACTGGCGCGGTGCACCAGACCCAAAACTACAGAACAATTACAATTTCTCTGATAGGCGCACTGTCTAGAGGGGTGCGCTAGAGTTGAAACTCACGAACACCGAAAATGCACAGGCTGGGAGTACTGTCAAGTGCGGTGCACCATCTTCTGCCTGACAGATTTTTTATTTTAAGTTTCTTTCCTTCTCACGTCCTTGGAAAGGTATATCCTTTTTTTTCTTAAACCATAACCCCAATCCATGATCTTTAACCACTCGTATAAAATAATACACTCATAAATCAATCTATCCTTCTCCTTCATCTTCCCCAAACTCCAAAAAGACAGAAAAGTGTAACACCTGAAATTTCGAGCTAAGATTTGATCCATTTTAAGTATGTAGAACCCGAACTTGATGAATTTTATTGTACCTAGGTGTTAAGATTAATTATTAAGTAAGGGAAGTGCATTTGATATGAATTAAGGTCATAAGGAACCTCTAGCACAAAGTTAAGTTGAAAGCTTCTTTACCGATTTAGTTTTCTTATAAGTTCATTCAAGGGTCAACTTTAAATAAGCATTAATCCTAGAATATATGGAGTTACGTGACACATTACCTATCAAATTAAAGGCTTATGAGTCTTGTTTCCAATGCCACCAATCGCTCGTCAATCTCAGTCCCGAATAAAATGTTATAATGTGTGTTTTACTGAGAAGCAGTCAGAACAAACGAGCTACTGCCCAAAATGCCTGGTGCGACACCCAAGGCGACACCCTAAGCCTTTTGGGCAGTGAAAATTGGGAACTTCTCCCACTTATGAGTATTTTCATCCTAAGGCTTTATGATACTCATTATATACGTTTTAAGACCCATATGTATGTTTTAGACCCCATTTTTTATAGATGAAAACACTTAGTATTCTTAACATATTAATTCCTCTTCTCCCTCCCCAACTTACAAAACAAGGGTTACAAGAAATTCAAGCTAGGTTCTTCCCCAATTTCTCCCACCAAGTTCTTATTTCTCTCAAGGTATGTAAGATTATCCCTCTTCGTGTGATTCTACGGATTTCATCTCCCCTTAGTCCAGATCTTTCTTCATGACAAGTTAGGGTTGGAGTAAACCCTTATGAAATTGTGAATTCTCAAATTTCCAAGAAGACTCCATCAATCTCTATATCCATGTTTTCTCGTTTCACGTTTCATTTAAGTTATGTATTTCTATGCATTCCTCTATATGGACTTATGAACTGGTGAATTTTATGAAATTGATATGAACCTCATGAATCATGTATGTAAGATTGCTACTTCCATATATCCATTCAAGTTTTATTCTTCTTCAAATTCAGATTTGCTCTCAAGATGAACTAGGGGTTAGAGCAATTTTCATAATCTTGTCAAATAATTGAATTCTTCAAGGAAGCTTTATAGAAATTTCATGGGTAAACTTTCTATTTCATGATTACCCTAATTCATGTAAATCTATGTGAACTTCTATGCATGAACTTATGAATTTTAAATCTTTCGAAGTCATGAAATATATAATCTATGAATTTTATGAGCCTTGAAAGATTGATTGAAGTATGGGAATTCTTGCTATGAAATCTATAAATAGCATGAGTCCCTCACTTGAGAATTTGCTCAAATTATGAAATCTCCATGATCCTTGACATGAACCCTTTTGTTCTATTATTCAATAAAAAAAACGTTATTGTTTCTGCTTTGTTTTGATATGATGACTTGAATCCTTTCACTTCTAGTTATGTTCAACAATAAGAACACTTCAAAATTGTTCCATAATTCCATCATGCTATGAAACATTTAACTATCCTATAATGACTTGAATCTTTCAAAATCTCCATAAATATCCATGATCTCCATAAACTCCATAATTTCATGAAATTCCTCTCTTATGAACTATGGCATAATGATATAATCTGTGTGACTTCAAGCACAAGAAATTTTCTCAAGAATGTCTTCATGACCTGAAGATATGTTTTCCATAATCTTAAGCTATGCTAAAAATGACATAAATATTCCAAAAGCTCACTCTCCATAAAGTTATGAAAATCCTAACTTATTAATCAATATGGCTTAATGAATTATGATTCTACCTCCCATGAGTCCACAATGATGCTAATGAATGATGTAACTTATGAGCATGAGCCCAAAGGGGCTAATCCATGATTATGAGCCTAAGGTGGCTAAATCTCAGATATGAAACCAAGTTATTATTTAATTCTCCGGCATGAGCTCTGAAGTGGCTAAACCATAAATATGAGCCTAATATGGCTAATCTATGAACACAAATAAGTAAGATAAATGTATGGCTTTATGATCTTAAAGAAGTTAGATGGTTGACCAAGAAAGCATAGGTCTAAATGACAAATGTCAGAAACTACGTTTGTTGATGTATGGTAGAGATCGTTTCCACAAGTCAGATGACTCTTTTTGTGTGTCCCGAAAAGGACTAATTATGGATCTTTGCTAGAAAATTTCAGGTCATGTCCTATTCCCATCAAGGTGTAGGATAACAGAGCTGATCGGGCCGAGATCAGACTTCATGCACTCACATGGTGGTTATGTTGGTTCTCCATTTTCTCCTATAAAGAACTAAAAGCATACTAATGTCACTTAATTCTACCAGTTATGACTCCAAATCATGTTCTTGGCTTACCCAGTTATCATTCCTTGGTTGTACCTACTATAAATGTATCTTTCATGCTTTGTTGTGTCCTTGTTGTTATACGTCTATGGTTTCAATTTCATATATGTATTTTATGTTATGTCTTCCCTTCCCAGTTTTACATTTCATACACGCTACCAAAAAATAAGGAATTAGCAACCGATAAAATTTCATAGATAAACATCAAAAATCTCATGCTAATTCCATTTAGCTACAGATTAGCGATGAATTATAAGAATATTCAATTAACTAGAAGATTGTTGGTGACGGATTAGCTAGGTATTACTGATAAATTTCATATCTAATTTTATGTTTTCTTATAGTGACATTCATGTGTACTGACACCTTTGGCGCAACATCATTTTATGATGTAGATTCACAGACTCACGTTGGTGGTTCAGTGCACCCTTAAGTTCACTCAGATCATCTATTAGTGAGCCTGCCATTCATACTGGAGTCTTAGTTTAGTATACTTAGTCTATTTCAGTTAATAAGGTATGCCAGGGCCTTGTCCTAGAAAACAATATTCAATTATGTTAGTAGAGGCTTCGTAGATAGTCAGTGATGAGTTAGTTCAGTCTTTATGCTTGAAAATTCATGTGACGATAATTGTCCATATTTAATTTTTTATAAACAAATTCATGATGATTTTGAGCTTAAGTCTATTTACATGTTTTTAGAGCTTCTGCATTTATGTCTTAGTCATATGCTTATATATTATGCCAAACGGTTCACTTGGGTCAAAAATGACATCGGGTGCCGGTTACGTCTAGGGTCTAGGCTCGAGGTGTGGTAAAAAGTCTCTTAAGAAACAAGTTAGGGTTCAAAGCAAGGCTCTCTCAAGTTCTTCTCTTTTCCTTAGGTATGTAATGATATTCTAGTGTGGGAACAATGTGCTTCCCCATAACCAAGTTTTAGTTTCAGTTAAGTTCATGAATCAAGTTAGGGTTATTGAATTTTGAATCTTTAAAGTCTAGTCCTTTATCTCTTGATTATTTTTCCTTGAATCCTTCATGAACAGTAGTAGAAATCCCATATATTGGAGCCATTCCCTTAAATTGATTCTTATTACATGTCTATGGATTCTTCCTATCGGAAAAGGGTCATATATACCCCTGAACTATCGGAAATAGTTTGTGTATACCCCTCGTTATACTATTCGGCCATCCATACCCCTACCGTCATAGTTTAGTCTACATATACCCTCAGCAGTAACGGCGGGCCATGTGTTACTCGCTCATTGATTCAACCCATTCCCTCAATTATACACACCCGGATTAAAAGACCCACCCAGATCGACCCGTAAAACCTGACTCTAAACCCACTAAAATCCCTATCCTAAACAAATGAAACCCAGTTCTCTTCTCTCCCACTTCTCTCTCTTCGATATCACCGACTAAAAATCCCCTCTCACTACGATTTCACCAAAAACCATGGAAATCATTTGTAGATCTGGATCAAGAATCACTCGACCCTTCATCTTCAATAGAGGGTTTTGGGTGATCATTTATCTTCACTAAAGATTCTCCTTTTATATGTCAGTGAATTTTGTAGTTGTGTTCTTATTTATTTCGGGGAATGTGTTTGCACGTGCTGTTGGTATTTAGGGGTTTTGTGGTTACTGTTTTGGTGGGTCTATCATGGGTTCATGGTCCCGATTTTTGGAGGAAATATTGATGTAAGTGTGGCATTGTATTCTAGAATTGTATTGTGTTCTAGGATTTTTGTCGTTACATTTTTGGTGGGTCTATAATGTTTTTATGGTCCCGATTTTAGGGGACATTGTTGATTGTGATATTGTATTCTAGTGTGTATTGTGTTCTAGGGTTCTTTCTCTTTTTCATAGATATGTTAGGGTTTCGTGCACCTTTATCTTAAACAAATATTGTAAGTGTTAAAATATATTTCCTTTTTTGTTCTTTATGGTCTTTCCTGCACTTTTTATTCTTTATTATAGTTTGTCTTTTGTTTGGTTATGCGTATAGTATGGTTCTTTTCATTTTTTTATTTTGTAGAAGTTAAAGTAGTATTTACCTATTGCAGTTGCTCTCATTGAGTTAGAATAATTTAACATAGTTATGAGTTTAATGCATCTCATGAGAGGAGAATAACAATTTAACAGTTATAAAGTAGTATTTCTAGTAGTGTCATCTTAATACTTGTTTTGTGCATTATGAAGGGGTCCCAAGGGTGGTCCCTTGCTTTGACTTGTTCAACTACTCTTATTAATACTTGTTTTGTGCATTATGAAGGTGTTGTACTTTTTCATTTTTTTATTTTGATTGCTAATTGATTTTGGTGGTGTTTTACTTTTTCATTTTTTTATTTTTATTGCTAATTGATTTTGATTTAATTACTTACTTGTTGTATATTTAAATGTTAACAGAAAGTAGCTGACTAACTGTCAGTTTAATTACTAGTTACCAAGTAGTTGAGTAAGTGTATGTTTAATTTTTCACTGTGTCTACTTACTACTTACTTGCATGAAGTAGTTGACTAATTACACTCAACATAGTTTCCTGTTTTGTCTAGTAACTTAGTGCATATTGACTCAACATAGTTTCCTCTTTGTGCATTAGGGTTGCTAATTGATTTTTCTATTTGGGTTTACTGCATATTTAAATGTTACCTCTAAATATAAGTGTAATTGCTAGTTACCATGAAGTAGTTGAAGTGTAAGTTTAATTTCTAGTTAAAGTGATTGTAGATTAAACTGCTAGTTATGATCTCCTTTATTTACTGCTAGTTATGAACTCCTTTATTTACTACTAGTTATGATTAGTTATGGTTGTAGATTGTAGTTATTATCTCCTTTATTTACTACTAGTTTAAGTCATTGTAGGATTAATTTCTAGTTTAAGTGACTGTAGGTTTAACTATTAATCTGTTTAAATGATTGCAGGTTTAAAGGATGGTAAATATTGACTTAGTCTTTCATCATGGTGGTAACTGGATCAATGAGCCTGAGGTACTTTATGAGAAGCAATTGGTTTATTTTTGGAAAGGGTATGATCCTTATCTTCTTTCTTATATAGACCTGATGAATGAGTACACTTCAAAGTTAGGATTTTTAGGCATCCAACAACTAATTGTATGTGCACCTTCTGGACAATACTTTGAAATTGAAGGAGATGATGGTATTAGAAAGTTGTTATCTTTTGTGTCTGAAGAATATCATGTCATTAACTTCTTTGCTATTGATGAGTGTGAATTACCTGTTAATGTTCCTAATATTGTCATGTCTGATGAGTTGTTTCTCCTAGTACCAGTAGTCAATGATCCTGGAACAAATTGTAGTGATAGTGATAGTGATAATGAGAGATTAGTTGAATATCCTGAATATGATGCTGATGAATTAGAAAACCTTCTTACAAGAAAAAAAGGGTTGTAACTGATGGTTTAGAGGATTATAAAGAAATGGTTAAGGGTATGACCTTCAAGGACATACCAGAGGTAAGACAATTCTGCAAACTGTATGCACTTGTAAACAAGGTAGAATTAGTTGTAGAAAAAAGTGATAGGAAAAGATTGAGATATTCATGTGGTGATCCAGATTGCCCATTTGTAGTCCACATTTCTGAAGATGATACCACTCCTGGAGTGAGTATCAAAACTTTAAAAACCCATAATGAATGTCAAACAGCTTATGATAACAATCTTGTTGATTTCACAACCATTGCTCTATACTTTAAGAAAAAGTTACAAAGTAACCCTAAGTATAAGGTTATAGATATGAAGAATGACTTGCATAGAGTATTTGATTTAAATGCAAGTCAAGGAAAGTGCAAAAGGGCAAAGAAAGAGATATTGAAAATTCTTGATGGAAGCTTTACAGATAATTACAACAAATTGGAAGCTTATGGTAATGAGTTGAGGGAAACCAATCCAGGATCTGATGTTGTTATTAATCTGTCTAAGGAGGCACTAGCTCAGGGTAGAAGAAAATTCCTTAGGATGTACATCTGTTTCAAGGCACTAAAAATGGGTTTTAAGGAAGGATTAGGACCATTTATTGGTCTGGATGGTACATTCCTTAAAGGAAAAGCTAAAAGACAGTTGTTGGTGGCAGTTGGTCTAGACAATATGAATTTTTTCTACCCTTTAGCATGGGCTGTGGTAGGTAAAGAGAACACAATAAATTGGACTTGGTTCATGCAGCATTTGCAAAAGTCACTTGAACTCAAGAATGGAGAAGGTATAACATTCATATCAGACATGCAGAAGGTAAACTTGAACTCTTTTTCTTGTGATTTGTTTTCTGTTATTACATTAAATAGTATGTGATTTGTTTTCTTTTTATTGCATTATTTGTAAGGGCTGCTTCATGCAGTACAAAATACTTTTCCTGAAGCACATCAAAGATTTTGTGTAAGACATATTGAAGCTAATTGGTGTAAAAGGTGGGGTAAAGGTGAGTTGAAGAAGTTATTGTGGTGGTGTGCATGGTCCTCTTATTCAGAGGAGTTTGAAGACTATCTTGAAGAGGTGAGACAGTTGGATGAACCTGCTGGGATAGATTTGCTTAATAGGTATCCTCCCAAAGCATGGTGCAGAGCTTATTTGGACACAGTCTGTAAAAATCAGACTGTGGACAATAATTTTACAGAATCATTCAATGCTTGGATACTTGAAGCAAGGTACAAACCTATTATTGGAATGCTGGAGGATATTAGAGTTAAAGTGATGGATAGGTTGGCTGAAAAAGAGGCCACTGTGGAGAAGTGTCCTGTTAATGCTGGTAATTTTAGTCCTGTGAGCATGAAATTGTATAATGAGTACTTGAAAATAGCAAATGTGTGTAAGGTGAATGGCAATGGGGACAATGGATATGAGATCACAGAAGGGGCTGATAGACATATTGTCAATTTAAAGGAGAAAAGATGTACCTGCAGGTCATGGGACCTCACGGGGATCCCATGTTCACATGCTATCAACGCCATGATGCACAAGAAGATGATTCCCAAGTCTGAACTACATTCATATCTTAGTAAAGAGGCTTTTTTGAAAACTTACAAGTACAAGTTGCAGCCTGTTAGAGGAGAAATATTTTGGAGAATTCACCCTTCTTAAGCCATGGAACCACCAGAAATGGTTAACATGGTTGGTAGACCTAAGGTTAAGAGGGATAGACAAAAAAAAAGAGGAACTTAAGAGGCAAGGAGAATGGAAGCAATCAAGAAAAGGTAAAGTGATGACATGTGGTAAATGTGGAGAGCCAAATCATAACAGTAGGACTTGTCAAAAGGTAATTCATTTAAACTTGTGTAATTTTTTGATAGAATTGTTTTATTTAATGCTTTATATAACTGCAATTTTTTGTGTCATAATAAAAGGGAGAATTACCTGCCAAGGGCAAGCAACAGTCTAAGCAGAAGCAGCTGCAGCACCCTAAGCAAAAGCAGCAGCAGCCTAAGCAAAAGCAACAACAACAGCCTGTTAGGGAAAAGAAGAGGCAGACTAGGGGATTAATGGATGAAGAAGAACCTTCTGAGGAGGACATCAACTTAACAGCCCCCCAAACAACCCAAGACTTTGACAATTCTAGTAGCAGCACATTTCCAATCTTTGAGGATGAAGAAGAAGACCATAGTCTTTGGCCTAAAGTGGTGTCTGAAGAAGAATTCTTTACAAGACTGCAAAGAAGGCAGCAACCACAGGAACCCACTACTTTCTGTTATAATCAAAAAGAAGGAAAAACAGAGAAATATATGAGGAAAACAATGGATGGAAACTCACGTCTTTCATTCAGAATTCCAAGCCTTTATATAGGCAACTACTTAAAAGATACTTCCACTAAAACAGGACACATATCAGTCCATGATAAGCATGAAACAACTTACTCCTAAAAAATAGAACATATGACTCCTAAATGAAACATAACACGTTACTCCACTAATTCCTAAAAATCAGAACATGCGAACTGACTCAACTAAGAAAATCATAACTCCTAAAGACTAGGTCAACTAGTAGATTTAAAAAACAAGACTAAAAATCCAACAGTTCCCCCTTAAACTGATGTTTGCTAACAATCAGTTTACATCTTTGATTGTACAGACACCTAGCAGCCTTCTAAGTATCATGAATGACTCCGTCTTCAGGGCCTTGATGAAAATATCCACAACCTAATCTTCACTCCTGCAGTAGATCAAATCAATTATTCCATTATTGCTTAGATCTTGTAAGAAATAAAACTTCAAATCAATGTGCTTGCTTCTTCCATGTAGCACCGGGTTCTTGGATAGTTGGATTGCTGAATTGTTGTCACAAAAAATCTTGGTAGCTTCTGGTTTCTTGAATTTCATTTCCTCTAGATGTCTCCTCAACCAAATAGCTTGACAAGCACAAACAATCGCAGCAACAAACTCAGCTTCCGTAGTAGACAAAGTGACAATTGGTTGCTTCTTAGCTGACCATGAAATAACACCGGACCCAAACATAAAAGCATAACATGAAGTACTTTTTCGGTCATCTTGATCACCAGCATAATCACTATCAGTATACCCGATAAAATTGGACTTTTTACTCGTCTTTAGTCCAAAGTCTCTCGTTCCTTGCAAGTAACGAAGAATTCTCTTGGTTGTCGACTAATGCATTTCTGTGAGATTCTCCATGTACCTGCTGATTAAACTCACAGAATACATTATGTCAGGCCTTGTAGCAGTGAGATACATCAAACTGCCCACGATTTGCTTGTAAAGTGTTGTCAACCTTCTTCCCAGTATGATCTTTGTGTAGCTTCAAACCAAGTTCAGCAGGAGTGTTAACTGGATTGCAATCCATCATCTGAAATCTGTCTAGAATTTCCCCTACATATTTCTTCTGAGAAATAAAGATCCCTTTATCATATTACACTACCTCTATGCCAAAAAAGTAATGCATCAACCCGAGGTCGAACATTTCAAACTCATCCATCATTGACTTCTTAAATTCTTTAAACATGACACCACAATTTCCAGTAAAAATAAGATCATCAACATACAAGCAAATAATGAGCATTTTTCCTTGATCCCCAATCTTAACAAAAAGTGTATGCTCATATGGACATTTCGAAAAACCAACTTTTAGAAAATACCCCTCAATGCGACTATACCAAGCCCGAGGAGCTTGTTTTAGACCATAGAGGGCCTTTTTCAATTTGTAAACCTTATGCTCATTTCCAATTTCAACATAACCAGGGGGTTGTTCAACAAATACCTGTTCCTCCAAGTACCCATGTAAAAACGCCGACTTGACATCTAGCTGGAAAACAGCCCAAGACTTCTGAGTTGCCAATACGATAACCAATCTGATTGTATCATGCCTAGCAACAGGAGAAAATACTTATGTATAATCTATCCCGTATTGTAGCTTGTATCCCTTAGCCAATAAATGCACCTTGATCTTATCCACTTCACCATTTTCCTTCAACTTTGTTTTGAAGACGCACTTCACTCCAATGGTTTTCTGCCCATTTGGAAGATCAGACAGCTCCCAAGTATCATTTCATTCAATGGCATCAATTTCATCATCCATCGCTTTTCTCCATTTTTCTTCCTTCACAGCACTCTCAAAAGATGTAGGATCACAATCTGAAAACAAAGCAAAATGAGTAATTGGATCCTCAATTCCAGTTACCTTATAATCTTTCATCCAAGCAGGCCTTCTTCTAACACGCCCAATAGTTAGAGTTGCTTCTTCATTTGCTACAACAACTGTTGGTGAAGTTATGGTGGCAGAATCTGATGAATTTTCCAGCGTACAAGGTGCTGAAAATTGCTCATGTTCAACATCAGTATCATAAAGGATTTGGGTAGGTTGCTATCTATTCCAATCCCAAGTGCTTTCCTCATCAAAAGTAACATCCTTGTTGATAACAATCTTTTTTGTCAATAGATTGAACTATTCATAAGCTTTGGAAGATTCACTTACACCAAGAAAGACACATTTTTCACCCTTATCATCAAGTTTCTTACTCCTCTCATCTGGGACATGGGCATATGCAATGCAGCCAAAAATTCTAAAATGATCTACCGTAGGTTTTCTCCCATTCCATACCTCTTCCAGTGTCATATTTTGAACATAAAAAGTTGGTCTTCTGTTTATAATATGAATCCTCCAATTTACTGACTCCGGCCAGAAAGTTTATGGAATGCTTCCTCTTGCTAACAAACTTCTCACCATGCTGAGGATTGTTCTGTTTTTCCTCTCCGATACACCATTCTGTTGTGGTGTATACGCAGTTGTAAGCTCTCTCCGAATGCCATGTTCTACACAAAAGGCTTCAAATTCTTTTGGGCAATATTCACCGCCATGATCTATTCGGAGAGTCTTAATGGCTTTTCCTGCTTCATTTTCCACACGAACTTTGAAGCTTTTAAATGTTGAAAAAGCTTCAGATTTTTCATGCAAAAAATAAACCCAAGTTTTCCTTGAAAAATCATCAGTAAACGTGATTAGATATCGTTTACCTCCATTGGAGGTTGGGTTTATCGGACCACAAAGATCTGAATGCACCAGCTCCAAAACATCCTTTGCTCTCCATGACTTTCCTTTGGGAAAATGAGAGCAAGGTTGTGTGCTAACAACACAATCTTCACAAATTTTAGAAGGAGCAGTGATTTGAGGAAGACCCGTGACCATATTTTTCTGTTGGAGTGTCTTCAAGCCTCCAAAACTCAAATAACCATAACAAAAATGCCACAGCCATGAGGAATCCTTTACTTAATCCATCAAACAAGATTGAATATTATCAATCTTTAGCGGAAATAATCTGTTGGACCTCATTTGAACTACGACAATAGCTCCTCTCACAGGATCATAAATTTCACACTCGCCCTTCTTAATAGTGATGACATAACCCTTTTCTTGCAACTGACCAGCACATAGTAAGTTACTTTTCAAGTCAGGAACATACAACACATTAGAGATTGTTTCCACAAAAACATTCTTGGTTTTAATCTTGATATCACCTTTCCCCATCACTTCCACATTTGAACAATCACCAAAGGCCATAGTAGAACGAAAATTTTCATTTAGAGACGAAAAAGAAAATTTACTTCGACACATGTGGTTGCTGCATCCGGTATCGACATACCAAATATCTGACTCGTGTTTTGTTCCATCACGGACAGCCATTAACAAAGTTTCTACTTCCTTATTTTCGACAAAATTGGCACTTTCTTCCTTTTCTTTATCGTTAGGCAGTCTAGTGTAACAATCTGATGCATAATGACCAAATCTGTGACATCTATAGCACTCTACCTTGGATTTGTCATGGGCTCCACCTCTTCCTTGAGATTGATCAGTGTTGGCTTTGAAATTTTTGCTGAAATCTCTGCCTCCACGATCTCCTCTGCCTCGTCCTCTTCCGCGGCCTCTACCTCTACCCCTTCCTCTATAATTGTTGGAATAGGTATTAGTAGAAACCTTCAACGCTTGCTCCTGCACCGTGTAACTTTTGTTCATCTTCTGTTCATGAACTAGTAAAGAACTTTGCAGTTCATCAAGAGATAGTTCATCAATATCTTTTGATTCTTCGATTGAGCAGACAACATAATTATATTTTGATGTCAAAGAACACAAAATCTTCTCCACAATGGCAACATCGTCTATCTTCTCACCTTGGAAGTGCATCTTGTTGTCTATTTCCATGGTTCTAGCACAATAATTTGTGACATATTCACCTTCCTTCATCTCCAGTGTTTCAAAATCTTTTCTCAAAGCTTGAAGCTGTGCACGCTTCACCCTGGTAGAGCCTTGATATTTCTTCTTAATGAAATTCCAAATATCCTTGGAAGTTTCCTTGCAAAGAATAGTTTCTAGGATAGGACGATCAATTGCCTGAAAGAGAAGGTTCTTTGCTTTCAGGTCTTTTAGCTTTCTAACTTCCAGTTCTTCTCTTTGAGTATCCGTCAAAATTGTACCTGTTGGCTGCTGAATTCCAGATTCAATCACCTGCCAATACTCCTTGAACCACATGAAATTTTCCATTAACATGCTCCAATGATCGTTGTGACCATCAAAGCGTGGAATAGCTGCTTGCACAAAATTATTTTTTGTAGACATTGGATAATGTGAACAGAAATATGTGGCTGCCTCACTTTTTTTTTGCTCTCACAATAACCTAGCTGCTGATACCACTGTTATAATCAAAAAGAAGGAAAAACAGAGAAATATATGAGGAAAACAATGGCTAGAAATCACGTCTTTCATTCAGAATTCCAAGCCTTTATATAGGCAACTACTTAACAGGCATTTACCACTAAAATAGGACACATATCAGTCCATGATAAGCATGAAATAATTTACTCCTAAATAATAGAACACATGACTCCTAAATGAAACATAACACGTTACTCCACTAATTCCTAAAAATCAGAACCTGCGAACTGACTCAACTAAGAAAATCATAACTCCTAAAGACTAGGTCAACTAGTAGATAAAAAAAACAAGACTAAGAATCCAACACTTTCTAGCACAAGTAAACTATTTTTTGGTTTTTTTGACAGTCCTTTTCTTTTTGAAGGATACTATCAGCAACTCCCTAATGTTTTCTGGCCTCGGCACGTACAGCGTCTTCTCAAGCCTTTGGTTCTTTTAGCTCTTTCGAGCAAATACTAATAATGATCAACAACTTGTTCACAAATATAAGGATTAGTTTGAAATTTGTTATCTTTCACTTGTTGTTCAATGTGCTAGGACTTAGTTTTGTCCAGTTTGTTTGTAGTCAAGATATGGTTGGATTGTTCTTCCTTTAACATGAAAATTTTCTTTCAATAATGAGAAAACCATAACTCAAGATTCATTTGTCATCCCACTAAAATCATCCCTTAGATGAATGAACCCAATGTCCTGCTTTTTCTTTGTCAGGTTCACAGCCAAAAAGGGGTTCACTTGAATCGGACTTACCATGCTTGCCATTTCAATCAATATTTTAGAACGAAAAGGCCCAAAGGACAAATCTTATATTAGGTAATCAGGGGACTAAGTATTATAGAGTCAGGAGTTAAAAGGGCCACCTTTTGGAGATAAAATGTCAAAACAGACAATCCTTTGGAAAAATAGCAAAACGGACAAAGCGTGTAGTTTCCTGCGACAAATAATTTTTTAAAAGGCGGGTGCCAAACGACTGTTTGGCCATTTAATTTTCTTATTTGGTTGTTTGTCACTGAGAAATGCACGACTTACAGTGGTTCCTTTTTTTCATTTGCTTTTTAGTCGTGTGATTTCTCATGACTTGTATGAATTTTATTTTTTTGGTTGTTTGTTGTTGATATCACACGGCAAGTTCACTTTCTAATTAAATGAGCTACGAGTATTTTAGTAATTTTACTTTCAAGTTTTTGAGTTCATGCTTTTGAGGTATAATAGATATGATATGATATATTATTACATCTCTGGTGAGCATTCCACCAAATGCTTCTCCAAATACCTATATGTTCGAATTTGTTTATTTATATTAAAAAAATTGAGTCTTACTTTTATTTTACACAAAGAAAGTCAAATCAGACGTTTATCTTACACAAAAAATAAAATTATCTGTTGGTTTGTACTCGAAATATTTTTTAAAATATAATCAACAAAATCTAATCCATTTCAAGATAAATACATAAATTATCTGGTCAATGTATCGTGTTAGATAATTAACAATGCTGAACAAGAGCCGTTTAATTATTTTGAAGCCCCTCTAAGTTACTGCAACTTCAGTTTAGTTTTTTCAATCAACATCAAATAGGAAATAACACATACATGTATTATAGGGATCACAAGAGCATCTAAACCTCAACTACAAGAGCTCTCTTGATGCATTCTCCCATTAATTTTCGTAAGAACGAGATCTCTTTTTCATATGTGCTAGCGCTAACATCCTTGCCTCTTTGCTGGTGTGCTGGCTGAATATAACAAGCTTCAGATGATCCTTTTCCAAATGAAATATTCCCTAAAAAGCAGAGCATATATAAAGAGGGTTAGAACCTTAAAACTGGAAAGACGTTGATGAAAATCTTTTTTCAGCTCAATGTGACGATTCTTTTGGAACGACGTTTTATGTTTTTTCTTACCTTCTTTCTTTTTGAATAATTTAAAACTCTTTATATAGAGAGGGTTAGAATCTAAAAACAGGAAACTGTTGAAGCGTACCAAATCTCTTTATAACACTCCCTGTTCTTTGGATGGAGTGTTATTGGACTATATATCTTGTTTCCAATGAGCAGAAACACACTTTTGAGTTGGTAGAGAAATGATGATGACATACCCTTCGTTCAATACACTGCATAAATTTGTAATTTATACTATAGAGTAAAAATTGAAGCCACATTTAAGACTGTTCAGTGAAATTATTCAGTTAGACCATTAATTTCTAGACAAGAATTCTTCCTTTCCTTGAAGCTTATCATTATGAGGTGAAACCAAAGGCAAATCAGGATTTAAAGATAAATATAATATTTTCTTAAAAGTCCTAAAAAGAAAAGTTCAAAAACTGAGTAAACATCATTTACATTACAATGTTACACCTCAAAAAAAATTGAGAGACATTTAGCTCTCAATGCCAGGATTGTTGATTGTTGTTGTGATCTTTTCAAAGCATCTTGCATTCATTTCCATAACTTTTTCTTCCCTTTCTGCACTTCCATTGACACCAGCTCCTCACTGTAATCCAAACATATTGGTTAAACTTTTAATAACTTAAAACATCAACTGAGGCTTATCCTTTTCAAAATCTTCTACTTATTCAAATTATTGGAAATGAAAAATTATTGCATTGTATGGAGCATCAATTAGTTATTGTATAGAAAAAGTATAAAAACTAATATATTAATAGCTACAATAAACTAAGAGATCAGCATAGCGCTTAATTTACCTGAAGTTCTGAAATATAAACTTATAGCTTTTCTAGAAGTGATTATTTCTTCTTCTGTTATTCCTTTGCCGTCGCTGCTTCTTTCTCCTACCCATCATAATTTTGTGCTCCATCTCTTCAATGATTCTTGCAAGCCATTTTGGGTTTCTAGTTGAAATCATAAAATATAATACGGATAATCCAATACACAGTCCACTTCCATAGCCCATAAGAGCAGCTTTCCAAAAATCATTCAGAAATTCAGAGTTGCTTTCTTGATCTAGCGCAGATGTGGTATAATTTGTCTTTGATACTGAATCATTACCATCATTACCGCAGTCTTTTGAAAGTGGGAATCCACGTAATCCATCATTACCTTCATATGAATTATTCTCAAATGTAGCGAATTGAGGCCCTTGAGGAATGCACCCTTCGAGTTGATTGTAGGAAAGATTGAAGACTTCAAGAGATGTAAGAGAAGAAAATTGTGTTGGTATCTCTCCTACAAGATGGTTACCTGACAGGTCCAATGATTCAACCGAAGATAAACTTCCAAGTGATGGCGGTATATGACCTTCCAAGGCATTACGAGATAAATTCAGCACGCGAAGTGCAATGAGATCTCCCATAATACTTGGAATATGTCCTTCAAATTTGTTGTTTGAAATATCGATAGTGGTGTATAAAAAAAGGATTCTCACAACTTCAAGCTCCAATCCCTTTGTTACGACAACCACTGAGTCATGGTAATATCCATCTCCTTCATCACTTGGTGCCTTCTTTGATGGATCAGTTGTCCTCATGGCTTTCAAATGTTGAAACAAACTCGTTGGTAAGTTTTTCGTGAAGGCATTGGAAGAGAGATCTAACATTCGAAGATTAGGAAATATGTTTTTGTTCGTTGGAGTTGTAATGGACCCATGCAATTCATTGTATCTCAAGCTTAAAACTTGCAGCTTTGGTAGAGTTCCTAACCACATCGGGAATGTGTCAATGAGATGATTATCTCCTAAATCAAGAACCTGCAACTCTTTGCAATTGGACAAAGATCGGGGAATTTTCCCCTCTAGTTTGTTGCCATGCAAGTTGAGGCTTCTCAGTGAACTTTCATTGCTGAAAGTTGTTGGAAGATTCCCTAAAAGATTGTTATGGCGCATATCCAAAACCTCGAGGGCATTGATATTTCCCAAACATTGCAGAATTTCTCCGCGCAAATTGTTTCTGGCCAAATCTAGAATTTGCAGGTACATCAAATTGCAAATAGATGAAGGAATTTCTTCACTGAGATTATTATGGGATATGAAGAAGAATCTTGTGGAATTTGGTGGAATAGGTAGTGAACCTTGAAGCAAATTGGACCGTAAATCAATAGTATCTATAGTCTGAAGAGGAGTTAAATCTACACTCGTCAGCATATTGTGGGATATGTTAAGACTTGTCAATGGAAACATCCAGTTAGACAATGCCCTGTCTGGGATTCTTCCTTGAATCTTATTGTTTGAAAGATCCAACTCTGTAAGTTGCTTTGCGGATCTTAGAAACTCAAAACTTTTTACTTCACAGGAAGCCAATCGCAAGCTGGAAAGAGATTCTGGCAAAGTGGATTTAACTTTGTTTCCATTGGTCAATGTGATACTACTATATGAAAGATCAAGAGCTGAAAGATGTTTGAGGTCTGAAAATATGCCGACATCCACACGACCACTAAAATTATTGAACGAAAGATAAAGGTACTCTAGGTTCACAAGGTTTTTAATTGACTTGGGAAGATGGCCTTGCAACTGATTATTGCTTAAATCAATCCAGACTAGTGAGTTGGACTTGAAATCCTCAAGGTGACCAGAAAAGTGGTTGTTACTCAAGGATACAAAACTTAGTGAAGGAAAGGAGAACATCCCTGATGGTATTGTTCCATTTAGGGAATTACTTTGAAGGTACAACTTCTCTATGCGGGTGAGATTCGAAAGAGATTCAGGAATAGGCCCTCTAAGGTTGCAATTTTGAAGAAACAAAGAAAGCAGTGAAGTTAGATAGCCAAGAGACTCTGGAAAATTATCAGAAAAATTCACGTAACTGAGTTCTAACTCTATGAGAGACGCACTGCTGTTCCATTTGGTCTTAGGAAAATAACCACTGAGGTCATTATTATTTTCTAAGTTAAGAACTTGCAAGTTGGGCAGATGAAAAATACTCTCAGGTATTAGCCCATTCAATCCTGTACCCCCAAACCTCAGAGCTGTTAAATGAGAAGAAAAATTCAGAGGAATGGTGGAACAGATGTTCACATCACTAAGATCAAGCTCTCTTAATTGGGTCAAATTCTGAAGGAGCATTTTGAAATCATTGGTTGTTAGTCTTAACTTCTTACTGTCAAAAATTGTGGAGAGACCAAGAGACTGCAACTTTGAAAGATGAGAGATTTCAGAAGGAATTTGATCTGAGAAATTGGAGTAGGAAAGATTAAGATGCGTCAAGCTCGACAACCTTCCAAATTCAGGGGAAATGTGAGAATTGGAGAAGTTATTCGAAGAAAGATCAAGCCTTTGGAGATGCGAGAGTTGGAATAGGCTGCTATTGGAATCAATCACCCCAACAAGTTGACTGCAGCTGAGGTCAAGCTCAATAACAAGGCCAGTCATCTCATCGCATATCACTCCATCCCATGAGCAGCAATCTATGCTCATGTTCCATGAACTCGTTTTTGGATAAGTCTTCTGAGGATATATTACACAGTCAAAAGAAGCAAAGGGATCTATAGTAAAGGTCTGCTTGAATTCCACGAGGGAAATGCTTTCATGTTTGTGACACAGAAATATGGACGAAGAAAAAGCAAGTTGACAGAGAAAAAAAATTAAGAACACAGCTGAGAAGCCCATATTGTTTGCACGAAATTAAGGAATTCAAAAAGTTGGTAGTGGGAATTATGAAAAAACTATGCAAATATATAGAAAGACTCCAAGTTCTCTTTGACTTGTCAAAGATGCTATAAAGTATTGAGAAATTTCTTATGTCTTTCCTGAAGTATTTAGTCTAAATCAGAGAGGATACAGTCAAAGTGAGTCTTATTTGAAAAAGAATAGCATCTTTATAATGAATAAAGACACAACTTCATAGCATAGTTCTAATAGATTATTTCACTTTTCTATATATAGGCATCTCCCCAAGATCCCAATTTTAATTTGACATATTCCCGCATGGTTTCTCTATATTAGGGAAAGGTCATTCTAAAAAATATTAGACACGAATAAGGGTGTGTTCGGCATAAAAGAAGATGTTTTCTAGAACAATAAATGAGTTTCTTACTTACTTTCTTGTGTTCGGCACGTAAGAAAAAATTATTACCCTAAAAGTATTTGTATAGAATCAAAACAAATAACATGGAAGGTGGGGGATGGAGGTACGGGATTGAGGTGAATATGATGTGTGTTGATGTACCACCCCAAACTTTCGAGCTAGGATTCCAATCGTTTTTTCGCGTGTAATTAGACCTGAACTAGGAAGATTTTATTGTAACTAGATGTTATGATCAAGCACTATGTGTTGTAAGAGCTTTGGATGTGAATTAAGGTTTTAAGGAACCCCTAGCACAAGTTAAGTTGAAAGCTTCTCTACAGGCTGAGTTTTCGTATAACCTTCTAACTAGGGTCAACATACAACGATCATAACTCCTAGAATATAAAGATTTAGGTGGCCTATGACCCACCAAATTAAAGGACTTCGAGTCTTCTTTCCAATGCCACTGAGCGCGCATTAATACGAGTCCGGAGTAAAAAGTTATGACCCATTTACCAAGAAGACGTCTGTCTGATCAGAAGTATATCGAATTTTGAGAGTTAAAACGGAAGACAAAATGGTCCGTTTTCCCAACCGTTTCGAGGACCAAAAACTCAAAAAAATCACTGAGTTAAAACGCTTAAGAAAATGGTCCATTTGTGGCCAAAACGAACCGTTTTGACGACCGTTTTGGACGCATTTTTCCTTCCTAAACAAATCTGGATTTTAATTGGAATTGCCTATATATAGGACTCCTAGGGTATTGTTACGAAAATCATTTCTTTTAAATTATTTTGATGGAATTTTGGTCCCTTTCTCATCCAAGATCCGTCCCCCACCCATTCTAAATATTTCAAAACCTCCTAAGGCACAAATTAAGTTCAGAAAAAGGCGTTACTCTTCTCCTCAAGGTTCCTAGAAGCAAGAGGCTTAGGGTTCATAGTTTAAAGGCAAAACTTAAGGTTTTCTTCAAGGTTCCTTCCTCAAAAACTCCGAGATCAAGGTATGTAAAGCTAATCTTTTAGTGTGGGAACTCCGTTCTTCCCACAACCAAGTTATACTTTTAGTTTAAACCATGAATTATGTTAGGGTTTTTAAGAGTTGAAATCCTTGAGTTTAATTCTTGGTCTCTTGATGGTATTCTTTGAATGTCCTATCATTTGTAGTAAGAATTTTATGAGTTTGGAGTCTTTCTTCTTTATTTGATTCCTAATACATGTCTAATAAGTTTTCAAGAAAAGTTTGCAAATTTCCTTAAAGTTATTGAGAAATTTATTTCATGATTTACTAGATTATTCATGATTTTCATAAAATCTGATTTAAGGTTTTCAAGTGTATGTTCATGAAAAGTTTGCAAATAATCTTTATGCTAATATCATGTCTTGAAAAGAGAAGAAGTTTATCGTATCTTGAGAGTTAAAGCAAAGTTATAAAGATTTAGAGCCAAAGCTCACAAAGATAGATATGTTCATGATACAATATTTTGAGTCAAGCATGATTTTTAGAAAGTATTTTAAGACCTATGTTATGAGCATATAGTACGTTTTGGGAGAACTATTTAGCACTGAGAAGGGTATGGGTTTAGACAACACATGCCCCAAAACTACGTTGCCACTGTAGGATAGGATCGTCCGCAAATAGGGCGACTCCTCTATTATTTATAGCCTTCGGGCTCAACTTTGGGATCCCCAGATTATGTTTCATCTTATACCCCGACAAGGTATAGGATGGCTTTGTCAACGAGGGCAAGTCGTTGGGTATGCTCACATGGTTTATGTCGGTTAAGAGAAACTCTCCAAAATAAAAACTTACTTATTTTAAGATAATTTATGATTGGCCGAGGCCACCAGTTCAAAGAAAGTTTTATGAAGCATTGTTTTCAAGTTTTGCCCAGACTTCAGTTATTCAGTTTTCAGTTTTTAGTTTTAAGAAAATATTTTAAGAAAGTTTTACTTATATTAATTTAAGTTTCAGCATTCAGGTCAGTCATTCTTATTTTTAGTTATTCAGATCTGTCTATGGTTATATTATTCATGTCTCAGTTTTCCAGCTTTATCAGTCCAGATATTTGTACTGTTTCATTGTACTGCTTCACATACCAGTACATTCAAAATACTGACGCCTCTTTTTGGTGCTACATCATTGGAAGATGTAGCCCCCAACTTTCAGATATGCAGGTTCCTGAGTAGACTCTTCAGTAGGCTATGCCATCAACTTCAATGAGTTCTCATTATTCCCGAGGATTTAGCAGTATACCAGTCATCAGTTTGTTCTCTTACATAAAGGTAGTTGTATTCGAAATGTAGTAGAGGCTTCATAGACAGAGTCAAGTCAAGTCAGTTGTAACCAGTTTTCAAATATTTTATTATTTCAGTTAATAAAAGTTTATATTTTTTTATTTCATCTTTTTACAAAGGTTAATCCATGTTTTCCAGCTTTCGCAATTTATTTCATTAAAAAGTTCATCTTTATTAGTTGTACGCCAGGCCAAGTGGTTCTCTCGGGCCATTCGTAGTTTCTGATGTCGGTTATGTCGAGGGTGTAGGCTCGGGACATGACAAACTTGGTATCAGAGCACAGAGTTCAAGTGTCCTAAGGAGTCTATGAAGCTGTGTCAGTAGGATCTTGTTTATGATTGTGAGGGCTCAACTTCTATAAATGAGAGACTACGGGCATTTAAGAAAAGTTTCTCATTCTTTCTTACTTTAGATCGTGCATTAAAGTTGTCCCCTAAGAAAGTCATACAAGTTTGTGCATTGTTCCAAGTTCCTCCAACCATGCCTCATCTTTGAGGTGGTAGAAGTAGTAAATATTAGACTCCTATCAAGGTGATTTTCTCAGATAGAGCCCGTAGAAAGGTAAGAGGTTGCTCAAGGGCTTGAGAGGAGCCCATTAGTGCATTTACGTTGATGTCCATCAATTAAAAAGATTGCACCCTTGCTCTTATGCATCGTGCATTAGAGCCAGAATAAGACAAGTATCCAGACCTTTCTCTTAGCCTTATTTTAGAAAGCACATTTAAGTGGGATGAAAGTATGTGATTAGAGTTGCAAGTAGTTGTGTGACCCTGGAATAGTGTGAGTGATGGGGTGGTATGTTCTTAAGTATTGGTTGAATTGTAGTAAGTGTGATGTAGATTTTATGATAGTATTTAGAGGAGGAGTTTGTTGTTATAGTGTTTGAGAATTTGTTAATGTGTTAGTATATATCATATATAGGCTCCGAATGGAAGTAAAGAGTAGTTAAGAATAGATAGAACTAGGTTGCACTTTGTAGCTTGAAGGAAGAACCCTTTGATGTTAATAGAGTTATGAAGCTAGTTTAGACATTTGGTCAAATAAGTAGTAATGTGTGTGACAAGAAGTTGTGCGACCATTTGATTCAAGTGTTAGGTTATAAGTTGGAGTTGCGAATGATCACTGAGGTAGAAAAAAATATGTGAATTTTGGGAATTTAATTTATGTATGTTGATATGGCATTTGTGAGAAGTAAGTTGTTAAGTGTAAATGTTCTAGATGAAACCTCTATGTAAGATGTGAAGGTCTTGGCTAAGTCTAGAGGTTAAGAAGAGCCTTAGAGTGTGAGGAAAGGTAATGAGTGTTTAAGATAGTGTGTATGTGTGGTTACGTGTGGTTAGTGGTACATACCATATATGGCAAGCTGGTGGGTTGGTATTGTGAAGTGTCAATGAAGCTAAGGTGGTTGTAAATAGTGTCCCTAATGAGAAAATTGAGGGATCTATATATGGTTAGTGTTAAGTGTTTTGAGTATGGTGATGCTCTCATTGATTTTGGAGGGACTCGTTTAGCGTATAAGATTAGTTTGCAGACATTAGTTATTAATTTTTGAACTAAGGGGGAGATGGTGAGTTGTTAATCAAAGACTAGTCTTAGTGTCATTGAGTTTTCCTTTTAGAGATTTGGGCTTGGGTATGCCCGTGTTTTACCGTGCTTGCATATTTCCTCTCTACGGTAGTTGAGACGTTACTCTACCCTAGCTTTTGTGTGATAAAACTTCCTCTCCCAGTCCATGATTATTACCTAAGGGAAAGAAGAGAAAGCCTTACCTATGTTGTGAACTCCTAAGCAAGTTTCATGTTATCCAAGTCATATTGTTCGTGCATAAAAGAATTCAGGTTTTTGTATCCTTTCATAAATATCTTGACTTTGAGTTGCAACATCATGACTCATGTTTGAAGCCTAAGCGTATGGCAGAATTGATAATGGTTTAATTTATTCTTTCATCTTAGAGGTACCCATCATTCGAGGATGAATTATCCCAAGGGGGAGATATTGTAACACCCCAAACTTTCGAGCTAGGATTCCAATTATTTTTCGCATGTAATTAGACCTGAACTTGGAAGATTTTATTGTAACTAGGTGTTATGGTCAAGCATTGTGTGTTGGAAGATCTTTGGATGTGAATTAAGGTTTTAAGGAACCCCTAGCACAAGTTAAGTTGAAAGCTTCTCTACAGGCTGAGTTTTCGTATAACCTTCTAACTAGGGTCAACTTACAACGATCATAACTCCTAGAATATAAAGATTTAGGTGGCCTATGACCCACCAAATTAAAGGACTTCGAGTCTTCTTTCCAATTCCACTGAGCGCGCATTAATACGAGTCCGGAGTAAAACAATATGACCCATTTACCAAGAAGACGTCTGTCTGATCAGAAGTCCATCGAATTTTGAGAGTTAAAACGGAAGATAAAACGGTCCGTTTTCCCAACCGCTTCCAGGACCAGAAACTCAAAAAAATTACTGAGTTAAAATACTTAAGAAAATGGTCCGTTTGTGGCCAAAATGGACCATTTTGGCGACCGTTTTGGAAGCATTTTTCCTTCCTAAATCAATCCAGATTTTAATTGAAATTGCCTATAAATAGGACTCCTAGGGTATTGTTACGGGAATTGTTTCTTTTAAATTATTTTGAGGGCATTTCGGTCTTTTTCTCATCCAAGATCCGTCCCCCACCCATTCTATATATTCTTAAACCTCCTAAGGCATGAATTAAGTTCAGAAAAAGGCGTTACTCTTCTCCTCAAGGTTCCTAGAAGCAAGAGGCTTAGGGTTCATAGTTCAAAGGCAAAACTTAAAGGTTTCTTCAAGGTTCCTTCCTCAAACTCCAAGATCAAGGTATATAAAGCTAATATTTTCGTGTGGGAACCCTGTTCTTCTCAAAACCAAGTTATATTTTTAGTTTAAGCCATGAATTATGTTAGGGTTCTTAAGAGTTGAAATCCTTGAGTTTAATTCTTGGTCTCTTGATGGTATTCTTTGAATGTCCTATCATTTTTAGTATGAATTTTATGAGCTTGGAGTCTTTCTTCTTTATTTGATTCCTAATACATGTCTAATGTGTTTTCAAGAAAAGTTTGCAAATTTTCTTAAAGTTATTGAGAAATTTATTTCATGATTTACTAGATTATTCACGATTTTCGTGAAATCTGATTTAAGGTTTTCAAGTGTATGTTCATGAAAAGTTTGCAAAGAATCTTTATGCTAATATCATGTCTTGAAAAGAGAAGAAGTTTATCGTATCTTGAGAGTTAAAGCAAAGTTATAAAGATTTAGAGTCAAGGCTCACAAAGATAGATATGTTCATAATACGATATTTTGAGTCAAGCATGATTTTTAGAAAGTGTTTTAAGACCTATGTTATGAGCATATAGTATGTTTTGGGAGAACTATTTAGCACCGAGAAGGGTATGGGTTTAGACAAAATATGCCCCAAAACTACGTTGCCACCGTAGGATAGGATCGTCCGCAAATAGGGCGACTCTTCTATTATTTATAGCCTTCGAGCTCAGTTTTGTGATCCCCAGATTATGTTTCATCTTATACCACAGCAAGGTATAGGATGGCTCTGTCAACGAGGGCAAGTCGTTGGATTCTGGCAACGTGGACAAGACGTTGTACTCCATGATGCTCACATGGTTTATGTCGGTTAAGAAAAACTCCCCAAAAAGAAAACTTACTTATTTTAAGATAATTTATGATTGGCCGAGGCCACCAGTTCAAAGAAAGTTTTATGAAGCCTTGTTTTCAAGTTTTGCGCAGACTTCAGTTATTCAGTTTTCAGTTTCAGTTTTTAGTCATAAGAAAATATTTTAAGAAAGTTTTACTTATATTACTTTAAGTTTCAGCATTCAAGTCAGTCATTCTTATTTTTATTTATTCAGATCTGTCTATGGTTATATTATTCATGTCTCAGTTTTCCATCTTTATTAGTCCAAATATTTGTATTGTTTCATTTTACTGCTTCACATACCAGTACATTCAAAGTACTGATGCCTCTTTTTGGCGCTACATCATTGGATGATGTAGCCCCCAACTTTCAGATATGTAGGTTCTTGAGTAGACTCTTCAGTAGGCTATGCCATCAACTTCAGTGAGTTCTCGTTTGTAACACCCCAAAAATTTTAAGCTAAGACTAAACCACTTTCCATAGGTGGCATGATCAATTTCCTAGTGTGGGAAGTGTTTTGGGTAGGGATCATGTTCATAAGAAACTCCTATAAGCAAGTTAAGTTGAAAGCACCCCAACCAAAGAAGTTTTCATGTAAGACTAAACTAGAGTCAACTTCAAACGATTATATATCCTAGAATATCAAGAGTTAGGTGGCCTAGTAACCACCAAATGAAAGGTGTTTGAGTCTTTCCAATGCCACTGACCGCGCATTAATTCGAGTCCGGAGCAAAAAGTTATCAGTATTTTACTAAACGGTGTCTGTCTGTCAAAATGACAGACAACAACCATGAGAAGGTTCCAGGGGTCAGGAAACCAACTCGTGGAAATCAGTTTTTTCACTTGAAAACCACGAGTAGGTTCCATGGGTCATGAAAGTTTCCACGGATCGTGAAACCAACTCGTGAAAATAGTCCAGAAGTTTAAAAGTGGCCTGAAAACTATGAGGAGGTTCCACGGGTCATGGAATGATCCACGGGTTGTGAAACCAACTCGTGGAAATCATTCCAGAGACCAGAAACTTCGCCCAAGAACCATGAACACTTTCCACAAACCGTGATCCATTCTACGGGTCGTGGTTCATGCTCATGGAACCCTGCGATGTGTTTTTTCAACAGTTTTTAATTTAACTCCTTAGGAGAATTTCAGACCTTTCATTCTTCTTTTAGTCCCGACTATAAATAGCTCTAGGCTTATTTTAAGTCTAAACCTCAAATCAAGTCAGTTTCCTCTCAAGTCAGTTTCAAGAAGAAAAGAACGCTTTTCTCCAAAGTTCAGACCTAGGGATTCTTCTCCAAAGCTTTAACTTCAGATTTCTCTTCAAGGATTATCATCCACCAGGTATGTGGGTATTCAATAAGGGTTTAGTTCACCCTTATGCCCAAAACCTCAGTTTTCTATTTTGAATTTCATGATGTTAGAAACTAGGGTTCTTACCCAATCATGCTAAATTTTATAGAATTCAATCCATATGATTTCTACATGAATTATAGCCTATTTTAGAAGATTTACTCCATGTTTTCAATGACTTGCAAGACCTTTTACAAGAACTTTAAGAAACCAAGAATCTAGCCTGAAATGGTAGTATTTTCATGAGAATTGGTTTTCTTCAGAATTTAATCTAGATTTCTAGCATTTAGTTTTAAGCATGAAATTAGCAAGTTTTCAGTCTACAGGTTTTCTTTAAAACTTCTCATGATTTAGCAGGCTTCAGCTTACCCTCAGTATATTTTACAAGAATATGTTTTAAATATGAACTTTCAGCATATGCCATCAATGATTATGGACTTAGTAAGTTTCATAATTAGTATGACATCTAGATATGTCCACATGCTTTATGAATAGTTTTCATTTATATATACAGTCTTTTAGAAATCATCTAGATAAATTAGGTTTTGATGCAGCATTCCAGAACTTCAGTTTTAAATGCGCTATCAGTATTCAATTTGAGAGTAGTATTTAGCACCGAATTGGAATAGGGTTCAACGTACCCTCGAGTACCAGAACTACGTACCACCATAGGTTGTTTAGCCCCTCAATTGGGCATAAGAACTAGTGATCACTCTAGTCATTCCTCTATACCCTGGCAAGGTATATTGGGTTCTCTCAATGGGGCGTATACATCGGACTCCATGTTTAGCTCACGTGGTTTATGTCAGTTAACAGACTCTCCCATATAAGTAGACTCAATAGTTGTGTACTAGGCCCTCAGTTCAGTTTTACAGCTTTTAAATTACATATTTTAGAATATCCTTACATTGCAAATTTTGTGTATATTATGTTTGGGCCTGAGTATTACAGATTCAATTTATAGTTGTTAAACAGCTCATCAATACTTTCAGCATGCTTAGTTATCTCATGGTCTATGTATCTCATAGTTTACAACTAAGAAATATTTTATACTCTTTATTAAAAGAGCCCATATTTTGCAGCGCTAACTTATGCATTCTCACATATCCATACTTAGTCCAGCTTTCAGTTATGTTTCTAGTATATACATGTTTTCTCTTATTTTAAAAGTTAGTGCATTATCTCACATGCTCAATACATTCAAAGTACTGATCGCATACCTTTTTGTGTTGCGTCCTTTTGATGATGCAGGTCTTAGTGCTAGCTCCCAGTATCATGGTCAGACGGATCGCAGCTTCCAGTCAGCAAGGAACGAGTTCTTATTTTCTGGGAACTCCAGTCAGTTAGTAGTTATAGCGGTTATCTTAGTTGTTATACATTGATTAAAGATAGTTGGGGGTCATGTCCTGGCTAACCATAGCCAATGTTAGCAGAGGCTTCATAAATAGTCAGATAGTCAGTCACTCAGTTGTATCAGTTTTCAAATGCTATTGTATATCAGTTTATAATAGTTTGTTTTGTTATAATATTTTCAAAAGAGCTCAGCACATTTCAACTTTCGTATTTACTTTTAGTCTATATCTCAGCAGTATGCCAGGCCTTTGGTTAGCTTGGGGTCACTTGTGACTCTAAGCACCTTGTTGCGTCCAGGGTGTAGGCTCGGGGCATGACAAACTTGGGATCAGAATACAAAGTTTAAGTGTCCTAGGGTGTCTATGAAGTCGTGTCTAGTAGAGTCTTGTGGAATGGTATGGAGACATCTGTACTTTTCTTAGAGGGGATACTGGGCATTTAGGAAATGTTTCCCTTTGTTCATACTCCAGATCGTGTAGTAAAGTTGTTCCTTCAGAAACTCATGCAGATTCATGCGTTAATCTAATTCCTCGAGTCATGCCTCATCTTCGAGGTAGTGGAAACAGTATAGTTCAGATTCCTGTTAGTGAGGTGCTCCCAAATAGAGCCATCAGAAAGTCCAAACACTAAACAAGGGCTTGAGAGGAGCCCACTAGTGCGTTAAAGTCTACTGATTCAAAGCATGTATCATTTCCCACTCGTGCAGTTGAGCCTATAGTAAAATGTTCTCTCAGACCCTCTTCCAGAAACTCTACCTTGATTGGCACCTTAGCCAAAATTTTGATCTTTTCTAAGAGCTTGGGTAGTATAGTCACTCAGCATTTAGTGTGAATTGAGATGTTATGGGCCATAAGTAATAGAATGACCCCAGAACTAGGTGTATGGATTCAGAATTATAGTAGCTATATTATGTATATGTGATGCCTAGATGAATTGGTAAATTTTGACTAAGTCATGAGATAAAGAAGAGAGCCTTAAGCATCAGAACGATAGATGTGCACCCAGCGTAGTTGTTGTTGTATGATGTTCAGAAGATTATAGATAGACGATGTTGAGTCCCTTAGTGTGGTTTGATTCAGATGATTTTGGTAGACGTAAACTTAGAGATGTGATGTTAGTAGACGAATAGACAAAGGTCATATTGATAAATATTAGAAGGAGTGGTTATCCACACCAGTAAGAGTATGAATCCTCTACTGATAGCCTTAAGAGTAAAGAGGAAGCTAAGAGATGCCTTCGAAGGAGACCTAGCAAGGGTTTAGCATCTTCGGTTATAGCCTAGTTCAGAAGAGAAATCTATAGACTTAGAGAGGTGACTTTCAAGCTATGGGGGGAGATGATAGAATGAAAAACAAAGTCGAGTCTTGTGACTCAACAAATAGAGAATTCGAGAAAGGGCTATGATGGGATATCGATCCATTCCTATTCCAGCAGATTTCCTATCACTTCAGTCAAGATGACACTATACTCAGACGTATTTATGTCATACTCATGTTTAAGTTCATGCACTCCCTACAGATTCATGTCCATACTCAGCTCCTAGAACAAACCAAAATTTTCTCCAGACAACGACTCCAGTCTTACTCTACGTCTCTATGAATTCCAGCTTTATGTCATGAGACTCAAAATATATTTAAACTCATGTCTCACAGTATGCTCAGTTCTATGTACTCAGTTCAGTCCTCAGTATATGCCTTGATGGGTGATGAAATCATGCCACATCATGTATATGCTCAGACCAGATTTCCCAAATAGTTCAGGCTTATGATTCCTTACTCCAACCATGCTCCAGATGTCTAGTATGTGAGACACTCAGACCTTTGTACTTGAACTCTCAGACCTCACCTTGAGTGGCTAGATCCCACTAAGTGTGTTAATGGAGGAAGCTAAGTAGTATCCTAGATGGCAAGTACTAGATTTGCCTCTTCTTGGTGTCCCTTTTGTAGAAATTCTTCCAGTTACAGTTTCTAGATATGCCCTGGAAGACAATAGAAACCTCAGATAGTGCCAGCTATAAATAAGCCATAAGATGATCATAGAAATAGGTTTGAATGTCATGATGAAATACATGTGGGCCTTTGATTTGTGCGACTAGTGACCCATTGATTAGAACACAAGGTTAGTTGATTTTTTTCTCGTAATAAGAAGAAATACCATTCTTGAGAGATGACTCTAGATGCAAGAGATTTTGTCGAAATAGGCTTGAACCTATTGAAAGAAGATAGTTAGGCTCAGACCTCAAAATATATATGTGTCTTGATGAAGATTTCAGTTGCAAATGGAAAGTGTGGCATTCAGAGAAGTTGGTGTAGTTAAAAATGGTGTTCCTAAGCTTAAAAGATGCCAACCATATTGTTTAAGGCAGGAATAGTATTGTTCTTACTCACTGCCCATGATGCTCATACCTTATGTCCAGTAGCTTCAGATGGCAAGATAGTAGACTCCTCATATCAGACCAGTTCAGACCTGCCAGTAATTATTCCTAAGGCCAGAAGGCCTTACGCTCAGCTCAGTTCATGCTGGAAAGTTCAGTTTAGAAGAGAATAGTTTTCTCGTATAGCTATTCCTCTTCGTTTGATGCTCCTTCCAGTAAATCGTGATTTTCTAAGAATGCGTTCGTTCTTTATGGGCTTCAGCTAAGTCCCTACTCTCAATCTAGACCAGCTATCCAGTTGGACATTCAGTTTCATGTACTATCAGTGTTCCTATGCTCTCAGTATACATACATGTTTCACGAACCCATCTCAGTTCATATTTCAGTCAGAAATCAGTTACCATGTCATTACTCCATATTTTAATACTCAGTTGGTGGGATTGCAACTCTTTCCTTACTACCTCAACCTAGTTAGTCTTTATTCGAGAAACACCCGGTTTCAGCATGAGTTAATAGTTCCTCTCCAGCTTCTCTGTTTACTCATGTGTATTTCAGTCTCGGTACCATGTTCTCTGAGTTATCCTTGAATTTCAACATGTTTTCATGTCCACAGAACTCAACTCAGTTAGATATAAATTTTTAGTACTCAGTTTGTAGGGATTGCAACTCTTTCCCTCCAAACTCAGCTTAATTAGTCTTCATTCGTAATGATCCCAAGGGGGAGATATTGTAACACCCCAAAACTTTAACCTAAGACTAAACCACTTTCCATAAGTGTCATGATCAATTCCCTAGTGTGGGAAGTATTTTGGGTGTGGATCATGTTCATAAGAAACACCTATAAGCAAGTTAAGTTGAAAGCACCCCAACCAAAGAAGTTTTCATGTAAGACTAAACTAGATTCAAATTCAAAAGATCATATCTCCTAGAATATGAAGCGTTAGGTGGCTCATTACCCACTAAATTAAAGGTCTTTGAGTCTTCTTTCCAACACCACTGACCACACATTAATTTGAGTCCGTAGCAAAAGGTTATCAGTGTTTTACTAAAATGTGTTTGTCTGTCAAAATGACAGACAACAACCACGAGAAGGTTCCAGGGGTCGTGGAAGTTTCCAGGGTTCGTGAAACCAACTCGTGGAAATTAGTTTTTTCACCTAAAAACCACGAGGAGGTTCCACAGGTCATGGAAGTTTCAAAGGATCGTGAAACCAACTCGTGGAAATAGTCTAGAAGCTTAAAAGTGGACGAAAAACCACGAGGAGGTTCCACGGGTCGTGGAATGATCCACGGGTTGTGAAACCAACTTGTGGAAATTATTCCAGAGACCATAAACTTTGCCCAAGAACCACGAATCCTTTTCACGAAGCGTGATCCATTCTACGGGTTGTGGTTCATGCTCATGGAACCCAGCAACGTATTTTTTTAGCAGTTTTTAATTTAACTCCTTAGGGGCATTTCAGACCTTTCATTCCTCTTTTAGCCCCGATTATAAATAGCTCTAGGCTTATTTTTATTAAGTCTAAACCTCAAATCAAGTCAGTTTCAAGAAGAAAAGAACGCTTTTCTCCAAAGTTTCAGACCTAGGGCTTCTTCTCCAAAGCTTCAACTTCATATTTCTCTTCAGGGATTATCATCCACCAGGTATGTGGGTATTCAATAACGGTTTAGTTCACCCTTACGCCCAAAATCTCAGTCTTCTATTTCGAATTTCATGATGTTAGAAACTAGGGTTCTTACCCAATCATGCTAAATTTTATAGAATTCAATCCATATGATTTCTACATGAATTATAACCTATTTTAGAAGATTTACTCCATGTTTTCAATGACTTGCAAGACCTTTTACAAAAACTTTAAGAAACCAAGAATCTAGCCTGAAATGGTAGTATTTTCATGAGAATTGGTTTTCTTCAGAATGTAATCTAGATTTATAGAATTTAGTTTTAAGCATGAAATTAGCAAGTTTTCAGTCTACAGATTTTCCTTAAAACTTCTCATGATTTAGCAGGCTTCAGCTTACCCTCAGTATATTTTACAAGAATATGTTTTAAATATGAACTTTCAGCATATGCCATCAATGATTATGGACTTAGTAAGTTTCATAATTAGCATGACATTTAGATATGTCCACATGCTTTATGAATAGTTTTCATTTATATATACAGTCTTTCAGAAATCATCTAGATAAATTAGGTTTTGATGCAGCATTCCAGAACTTCAGCTTTAAATGAGCTATCAGTATTCAGTTTGAGAGTAGTATTTAGCATCGAGTTGGACTAGGGTTCAGCGTACCCTGAAGTCTCAGAACTACGTGCCACCGTAAGTTGTTTAGCTCCTCAGTTGGGCATCAGAACTAGTGATCATGCCAGTCATGCCTCTATACCTTGGCAAGGTATATTGGGTCCTGTCGATAGGGCGTATACATCGGACTCCATGTTTAGCTCACGTGGTTTATGTCGGTTAACAGACTCTCCCACAGAAGTAGACTCAATAGTTTTGTACTAGGCCCTCATTTCAGTTTTATAGCTTTTAAATTACATATTTTAGAATATCCTTACATTGCAAATTTTATGTATATTATGTTTGGGCCTGAGTACTAAAGATTCAATTTATAGTTTTTAAACAGCTCATCAATACTTTAAGCAAGCTTAGTTATCTCATAGTCTATGGATCTCACAGTTTACAACTAATAAAATATTTTATGCTCTTCAGTAAAAGAGCCCATGTTTTACAGCATTAACTTATGCATTCTCACATATCCATACTTAGTCCAGCTTTCAGTTATGTTTCTAGTATATACATGTTTTCTCATGTTTTAAAACTTAGTGCATTATCTCACATGCTCAGTACATTCAAAGTATTGATCGCACACATTTTTGTGTTGCGTCCTTTTGATGATGCAAGTCTTAGTGCTAGCTCTCAGGATCATGGTCAGACAGATCGCAGCTTCCAGCTAGCAAGGAACGAGTTCTTATTTTCCGGGAATTCCAGTCAGTTAGTAGTTATAGTGGTTATTTCAGTTGTTGTACATTGATTAAAGATAGTTGGGAGTCATGTCCCGGCTAACCATAGTCAATGTTAGCAGAGGCTTCATAGACAGTCAGAAAGTCAGTCACTCAGTTGTATCAATTTTCAAATGCTATTGTATATCAGTTTATAATAGTTCATTTTGGTATAATATTTTCAAAAGAGCTCAGCACATTTCAACTTCCGCATTTACTTTCAGTCTGTATCTCAGTAGTATGCCAGGTCATGGGTTATCTTGGGGTCACTTGTGAGTCTAAGCACCGTGTCGTGTTCAGGAGGTAGGCTCGGGGCATGACATCGTTATTCCCGAGGATTTAGCAGTATATCAGTCATCACTTTGTTCTGTTACATAAAGGTAGTTGTATTCAGAATGTAGTAGAGGCTTCATAGACAGAGTCAAGTCAAGTCAGTTGTAACCAGTTTTCAAATATTTTATTTTTTCAGTTAATAAAAGTTTATATTATTTTATTTCATCTTTTTACAAAGGTTAGCCCATGTTTTCCAGCTTCCACAATTTATTTCATTAAAAAGTTCATCTTTACTAGTTGTATGCCGGGCCAAGTGGTTCTCTCGGGCCATTCGTAGTTTCTGGTGCTGGTTACGTCCAGGGTGTAGGCTCGGGGCGTGACAGTTGAAGGGTGGAAATGACACAATCATTGTAGAATGCTACTCGTAGAACTTGTTTTCCTAGAAAAAATATTTTTCAAAAATATTGAGAACCAAATTAAAGTCAAGAAAAACTGATCAATTGTAAATTTGGAAAGAAAGATGGAAATGAATGTTTGTTTGTCAAGTGAATGCACAAGTCTTGCTATGAAAATTCCAACCGAAAGCTACATCACACAAATTAAGTCACATCACTAAAGTCAAGAAGGACTGAATGATGAATGGACTGGACAAGTCTCCCACTGGACAAGTCTTTCAGTTAACGTATTATCTACTCTAATCGCAGTGCATCATGGCGCAAGACTGAATTAAATACATTATCTAAGTCTTTGTCTACTTCTAAACTAAAACAAAAATTCCTTTTTTGTGTGTGTGGCATTCGAACAAAAAATAGAAAGGTACTCTCCGTCCCATATTAGTTGCACACTTTTCTTTTTACACATATATTAATAAATCATAAATAAGAAGATTGTTTTACTAATTTACCCGTTAAAAAAATTCTTTGGAATTTTACTAACAAATGTGAACACTTTCAAAAAGAATTAATTGCAAGGCTAATATGAGAAAAAATTAATTAATACTTTCTTTATTTAGTAAGGTGGTCAACTAATATGAGACAATTATTTTTAATATAGTGAGCAACTAATATGGAAGAGAGATAGTAATATTTTCACTACTTATTTGTGCAGATGAATATTTCAGTTTATGATATGTAACACAACTTGAGGACAAAAATATATTTCTTAATATAGATTTCTTTGATATGTTTCCTTTAACATAAAAATAAATCAATTCCCCTTAAATAATAAGTCTTACATGGCACGAATATCGATCAGTTGAGATGTTGATTCCCGAAGACCAGATGATGTTAGAATATTACGTATTAATGCGATCCACATATTTTTGGTAATCAAATATTAATTTGTCTTTCAAGTAAAGTAATAAATCAGTAAATTAATTTTTCTTCAAGTTATGCATATATGATATTTCTTTGATGGCAAAAAATAACTATGAGAAGTCCCTAGGATTAATGTTATTTGTCTAAGAGTCCCTAGCCTACCTATAAATACGTCTGTGACTTCATCGATCTGGCATCACCTTGATAGGCATAGGCTAGAAGACTCTTAAATTTGTGTTAAAAAAAAGATTCTCTACGACATTTAAATAATCATGATTAAAGGTACATTTTTATTTATTTTTTCCACTCTGTTTGACTTTGTCATATGTGTTAAATTCAACAGATGATTGAACCAAAATAAAATACAATTAACTTCAAGGAAGAAAGAGGCGACCAATTCAAACTTAAGAAAATGTTGTCATTTTTAACCGTTAGAATTCATTCCTTAGCTAGTGATTGGCTGACTAACTTTTCTTTTTATATATTTTATGAGGCAACCAATTCAAACTTACGTTTAACTTTGTCATATGTGTTAAAATTCAACATGTGATATCAAAAGTCCACGTCAGTTATATCGTTCAGTATTTAGTTTACACATGTCTCTGAGTTTAAGCCTTTGAAGCTTGCTTGTTTAAGAAGGAAAAAAACCCCTCAAATATCACTTGGGTATCTTTGTTTAATCGTGGTTCTTTAATTATTACATATTATGTTTGTTGAGATTTATAATTAATTGAACACGAGAATTTTTCAGTTTTTGAACACACAACCTCCTCAATCACTGAATTATGGTAATATATTGGTTGCACTGTGTATCGGATTATCTTTGATGTAGGCTTTGTCTATACAATTCGTTTTTGCATTTTGATAATAAACATTTTGTTTAAGTTTAATATTAAAGTTAACTTTTGTGAGATATTATTTTAGGCTCTTTTTTAATTTGTCATATGTTTGGGATTAGCCACAGCATTCTAGGCACATGATATAAAAGAAATTAAGTTTTTTAATCACATAAAATTAAGTGATTAAGATATAATAATGACATATAGTAAAGTTCGATTATCGATTTTATCAAAATAGTAACCTTACCCTCACAGGGAGGTAACTAGTTTAATTAGATCAGTTGAAATAAGATCTTAAACCTTTTAGTTGAAAATTATTCTATGCCTACAGGTACATATTATTTCTAGATTTATTTGATTTACTAATCTAATAAAGTTAAGTAAATTCTATGCATGGATTGCAACCTCTATCCCCAGGAAGGTTTAGAATTTACTTAGAATCGGTAATTACGCAATTTACTTTGATGGTTAACTACAAGAGAACATGGAATTAGCTAGGGAATTTATCGGTAATCCCTAGCTAATTCGTCGCTAAAAAGCTCTTAGCTAATTGAAATTTCTTATAATTCGTAGCTAAATGGGATTAGCATGGAATTTTTATTGTTTAGCTACGAATTTCGGTCCGTCGCTAATTCCCTGTTTTCTAGTAATGTATTTCATAGCTTATGTATGTATTCTTATTTTGAAGTCCACACAACTTTTTCAACTGCAAAAATTTAATGAAAATGCTTGAATTTCAATGTTGTCTGGTGACAACTTTACTGTATGGAAGGAGAAAGTTCTTCTCGCTTTAGGGTGTTCAAATACACATAAAGATAAATGGTCAATCAATGAACTCTTGACCATGTGTGTTTCAAGAAAAAGAGAGGTTGAAACATGAGACACCTGAAAATGTTAATTTGGTGACATGCAAATAAGAGAAATGCAAATAAGGGCAAAAGTGTTCCTATGAAAAAGAAAAATAATCTTGATAAAGATTTCTGTTGTTTTTGCATAAAAAAGGGACATTGCAAAAAAGATTGCCTGAAATACAAGAAATAACTTAAGAAGAAAGGTGATTCTACCTTTGTATGATATGAATCTAATTTCATTGAAGTTTCTAATGATACATGATGGATCGATTTTGGTTCCACAACACATATTATCAAAACCACGTAGAGTTTTTTTAACTCTAAGGAAGCCAGTGGGAAGTGAACAAAATCTTTATTCTGGTAATAGGACGGTATTACATGTGAAAGGTGTGACGGACTTATAGGCTCATTTTAAAAGATAATTTTCAATTAGATTTAGAAAACACCTTTTATGTTCCATCTGATTCTAAGAATTTAATTTCTCTTTCAAAACAATCATTAGTTGGTTATGATTTTAATTTTTATTATTCTTCAATGAAACTTTTGAAAGACAATAAAGTTATTGATTTTAGAAATTTGTATGAAAAATAATATAAATTTGAGTTAGCCCCCATGGCTGAATGTAATATTTTAACTCTGCATGATAATGAAATTGGCATCAAACAATGTATTATCAATAAGAACTCATAAAGTCATTGACACAAGAGAGTGAGACATATCTCTATTGATAGAATCAAAAGGTTAGTTAATTGATGGAGTTCTTGAAACTCTTATTTTTTCTGACGTTGGAATTTGTGTGGACTGCATAAAGGGTAAGCAGACCAATAAATCCACTAAAGGTTCCAAAAAAAGTTCTCAATTTCTTGAGATCATACATACAAATATTTGTGGACCTACCTTTTTTTACTCCTTATTTGAATGGTGAGACATATTTTATCTCTTTTATTAATGACTATTCAAGATACATGTATCTTTATTTTCTGTTTAATAAATAAAAACAGATGCTTTTAAAGTTTTTAAAGTAAAAGTAGTGAAATAAACTAGAGCTCAAATCAAAATTGTAAGGTTTGATAGGGGTGGAGAATGTTATAATCGGTACACAGATAAGGAACAAGTTAAAGGTTTATTTTTCGAGTTCCTTGAAGGTGAAGGTATAATTGCTCAATATATCATGCCAAAAATATCACAATAAAATACTGTAGTTTAAAGAAAAATCAGAATTTAATGGATATGATAAGAAGCATGATTAGCAGATCAAGTTTATCTTTATCCTTAGGAGTGAAGCCTTAAAAATTATTGTGTATATATTAAATAGGATTTCATCCAACGATGTCTCCAAGACGCCTTTTGAATTATGAAAGAATGAAAACCTAGTTTAGCCATTTACATGTTTAGGGTTGTCCAACTGAGTTAGGGTTTATAACCCACAACTAAAAAAGTTAAATGAAAGAACGATAAGCGATTTCTTTAGAGGCTATGCGGTTAACTCTATAGGATTTAGATTTTATTGTCCTTTTTATTCTCCTAAAATTGTTGAGGCTAATAATTCTAAGTTTCTTGAAGAATATAAAGACAATGAGAGTGGTTCAACTCAAGTGGTGAAACTAGAAGAGATAAGAGAATCACATGTATATGTTGCGAACTCCAATGCAATTCAGACAAATTCTCATAAATTATCTGAAGAGCAACAAGTTCAAGAGTTACCATCACTTGATGAGCCATATGAAGAACTACCCGCTTTATCTGAATCTATTATTGAAACAACATCTGAACAAGTGAGAGTAAGAAAATTCTCAAGAGTTCGTAAATCAACAATTTCTAGTGACTATTTTGTATACTCTAAGAGACTGATTATGATACTGGACTAAAAGAAGATTCATGCTTTTTTTTATAATATATGAGTGGAGAAAACTCTACACTTTGGTATGATTCCATGAAAGAAGAGTTGAAATTTATGACCAAAAATAAAATCTGAAATCTCGTTGAATTATCAAAAGTAGTCTCTACTATATGATCTAAATAGGTTTATAAAATCAAAAGAGACTCATCTGGTAATATCAAACGATATAAAACTATATTAATAGTCAAAAATTTCACTCAAAAAGAAGGTATTGATTATCATGAAACCTTCTCTCCTTTATCAAAGAAGGATTCATTAAGAATAATCATGACATTAGTAGCTCACCTTGATTTAGAGCTACATCAAATGAATGTGAAAATGACTTTTTTAAATGAAGACCTTGAAGAAGAATTTTGTGATAAGGATGAAAATCACCTTATTTGCAAGTTGAATAAATCTATTTATGGACTAAAACAGGCTTTCTATCAATGGTATATTAAATTTCGTATATATATATATATATATATATATATATATATATATATCATATTATATTAAAAGTAGGAAGAGTTGAAGCTAAAAGTTGAATTACGAAAAAGCCCATCAATAAATAATAAATATCTATAAAAATAAATTGAAATATCTTTCTTGAAATTTAAATAATTATTGTTAAATGGTACTCATTATATATTTAATTTGATAGCAAAAAACGTTTCTGAATCCAGTCAATCTCTTTACATTCCCCTAGCAGTTTCTTTGGCTATACATTACTTTTTGCTCATTATATATATAATTTAATAGCAATAAATGTTTTATAATTCAATTATTCATCTTTACGTATTATTCTAATTTTAATGCTAATTCTAAATACTAAAAAGTGAGAAGGTGTTAAGTTGACAGACAAGAATATTTATAAAAAGTTGTTATATATTTTTACCCTTTTAGAAACTAAATTAGTTACATTTTACAATTGAAATGTGAGAATAATACAAATTCCAATTTTTATCCCAATAATTGCCTCATTTTTTTTAGCGGTTACCGCATTTAATAAAAAATAATTACACCTTAAATATCTCATGTAACCAACATGTTATTAATCCTCATACTCAAATATATCCTTATTACTAACTCTTATAAGTTATGACCATTTCCTCTTCTTCCTGTAACCCCCCATCCACACACCCCACACCCCCCACCCCCCACCATCCGTTTTCTTAGTTTGGTGTTCCTCTTATTTTTCTTTTTTTATTATTATAATAATTTCTCATTAATTTATTGATTTAAATTTGTTGTTTTTTGCAGAGTCCCACGTAGTTACCAACATTTAAATATTATTTGCAATAATTTTTTCTTTTCTTTATTTTTATTTATTATTTTCATCCTTTATTTGCTTTATATATTCATCCTTCATAACTTATATTTAATTATCTATTTAATTGCTACTTTTAATATTCATTAACTTACATGCTTTTCATATTCATAACTTTCAAATATTAATATTTCTTGTGATATTCTTCCATTTTTATCTATATAAATTCATATTTTTTTATTTCATGAGACCCTATCCAAGATTATCCTTTTTATTCTATAGTTTAACGTAGTGAAACACTTATATTATTATTGTACTATTTCATTCATGGTTTAATTTGACTCGAAGAAGAAGACTCTTGGAGTTTGATTGGTTGTGAGAGAAGGTGTCGACAAAAACTCAAGAATTTATGTACTGATTTTGGTACATTTTTTTTCATCTATATTGTTATGATTAAAGTCTTAAGAAGGATGTGTATGTTGTAGTTTTTCTTCTCTATTTATTTTTTTGTGTTTTCTCTCTATTACACTTCTTCATTTAGTTTTCTATACATTTCTGATTGTCGTAAGTTTTTTTATCTGGGTACAAATTAGTCATTTGTGACGTTTTTTTGAATGTTTTGATTTTTATTTTCATAACACAAAAGAAGTCCAATAATATATGTACCATTTAAAGTTTATCATTTGCAATACAAAATTAAGTATTTTGGAATTAACGTGCAACGGACGTTCCCAGATACTAGTATATATATACATTAAGATAAGTGGGGAGCAAATATATTTTCCTAATCCTATATGTGGATGACATTTTACTTGCTAATAGTGATTTGAGATTGTTGCATGAGATGAAATAATTTCTTATCCATAATTTTGAAATAAAAGATATAGGTGAAGCCTCCTATGTCATTGATATGGAGATTCATAGAGATAGATTTCAATGATTACTTAGACTATCTCAAAAGGCCTACATTAAAATAATTCTGGAAAGATACGAAATGAAAACTGTTCACCTATAGTAGCATCTATCATTAAAGGTAATAAATTCTCATTGAATCAATATTCACAAAATGCATTGAAATAAAATCAAATGAAAGGCAATTCATATGCTTCACTTGTTGGAAGCCTTATATATGCATAGGTCTGCACTATAGCTTATATTGCCTTTCGGTAAGAATGCTTGGTAGATATCAAAGTAATCCTGGTCTTGATCATTGAAAAGCTAATAAAAGAGTTTTGAGATATTTACAAGAAATCAAGGATCTTAAACTCACATATAAATATTCGGACTTTGAAAGTTATTGGATATTCAGACTTTAATTTTGGTGGATGCAAAAATAGTGATAAATCTATTTCTGGATATCTTTTCCTTCTTGATGAGGTGTTGTGTCTTGGAAAAGTCTTAAGAAAATTATTGTCGCAACATCCATCATGAAAGATGAATTTATTGCATACTATGAAGCTACATCGCAGGCGTTATGAATGAAGAATTTGACTTCAGACCTCAAAATTGTCAATTTCATTGCAAGGCTTTTAAGAACATTTTGTGATAATTCATCTGTAATATTATTTTCAAAGAATAATAAGAGTGGCAGTCGAAGAAAATACATCGACATAAAGTATTTGATGGTTAGAGACTATGTCAAAAAGCAAGTTTTGAACATGTTAGTACTACTTTGATGATTGCTGATCCTATGAATAAAGGTTTACCAACTAATATTTTCAAGAATCATGTAACTCGTACATGCCTTAATTATTAACTCATTGTAGTCTTGATTTTATTCTCTAACACTTTGTCTAGATATTTTTATTTTTATTATACATGGTAATGCATATTTTAATTTTCATGTATTATATTATGATCATTGGATCAAATAAAGTTGGACTCTGAATAACTTATATTAAGCTCATTCATAAAGTTGTTGGACACTTTGTTTAGAACATATTGTACACTATAATATATGAAAGAAAGTATTTGATTAAGAGCATGACAACCATAATTCTTGTATCAATAGATTTCTTGATAATGTCATTGTTGCATAACTATTAAGTTTAGTGAATATATGTTTATGGTCGTATTGCTTATTTTTACTCATAAAGGATTGTATGATTTTGATACATGATTCAAGTGGGAGAATGTAAGAATATTACATATTAATGTGACCCACGTATTTTGGTAATAAAATATTACCTTGTCTCCCAAGTAAAGTAATAAATCAGTCAATTAACTTTTTCTCCAAGTTATGCATATATTGTAATTTTTTGATGGCAAGAAATAACTATGAGAAATTTCTAGGATTAAAGTTATTTGCCTAAGAGTTTCTTATCTACCTATAAATATGTTTGTTACTCCATCAGTCTAGCATACACTTTAATAAGCATAGACTAGAAGACTCCTAACCTTATATTAAAAAGAAGATTTTCTATCACACTTAAATAATCATGATTGAAGGTACGTTCGTATTTATTCTTTTCGCTGCATTTAACTTTGTAATATGTGTTGAATTCAACCGATGATTGAACCAACCTAAAATACAGTTAATTTCAAGGAAGAAAGAGGCAACTAATTCAAACTTAAGAAAATGTTGTCATTTTTAACCGTTGGAATTCATTCCTTAGCTAGTGCTTGATTGCCTAACTTTTCTTTTTATATTTCAACCAAAACTCTCATACTCCTCTTTTAAATTCCAATATTTCGCAACTTCCAATCTTTCATTCATTTTTTCTCTAAGTTACCATCATCACACCACTTTATTTCTATACATTAAAAATATAAAATTGATGATCAAAAAGTATAATATATACTCAAAAGACGATTAAAAGTACTAAAATATGAAATATTTTTTTTTTAAATAAATGTATTTTTGTTTGAACATCAACATCTCACACTTAGACTTTTGCTCGTCTTTGAGCAAGCATTAAAACGCATCTCAATAAATCAAGATAGGAATGCCATCACTTCGATTGATACAAATAATTAGACCATACAAAAACTCAAAATATCAAGTACACTTTCCAATTATTATGCAAGGTATACAACAAATAACAAACTTCTAACCTCCTAACCTCAAAGATGAACTCTAACTCATCAAATTTAAGCTCGCTCACCTACTCCACAAAGAAAGCTAATAACATCACCTATCTATCAAGAAATAATGCTCTCACAAGAATAAATATCTTATGCACTCATTTTAAAGAATTGAATAAAAATTAAAGACTTGGCATCAAAGAACAAACTCTCGCACTCACAAACGAATTCACATATATACACAAAGAATCATAGGCTTGCCCAATGTATATATCTCCACTAATTAAATTATGCTCTAATAGAATCAAAAAAGATTTTAACGGGTTGTAATGTTGGTTAGAGGACGGGAAGGACAATTATGTAAAAGTGGTAAAAGTGACTTACACTTTACTAAGCACTTTACACTTTTTTAGATATTATCATCCATTATTTTTATTACTTTATTTTTCAGCCCTGTTCGTCAATTGTTTTCACTAATATTCTTATTATATCTGTCACGACCCGATTTCTCAGGTCATGATGGCACCTACAACCCCCTAGTAGATGAACCAATCCCCGTATCCCAGAACGGTTAGTAATGAGCTACTACCTAACTAATACGCACAATAAGCGGAAAATAAGCGAAAGCAGAATATAAAGATAGACAAAGCGGAAGCAAAACTTGAATATATACATTGAAACTACACCGATCCCAAGACTTGGTATCGACAGTACAAAAGCTTCTAATAGAATACAAGTGCCAGAAGTAAAAAAATACAATATAAATCTGTCTCCGAAAGTACAAGGAGCAACAGTGCCAAAAAATGAGATGTGGTCAAACCCCGGCCGTCGAGAGCTCACCCTAGTCTCGAATATCTCAAAAGCTGTACGAGTTTCCAAGGCGCTCAACGGCGAAAGCTCACACTAATGTCTGCACCAAAAAAATGCAGAAGTGTAGTATGAACACCAAGACAACGGGTACTCAGTAGGCATCATCAGCCGACTGAGCACATATAAGATATAAAACAGTAATAAGCGGAACACAAGAAAGCATTCACAGAAGCAAGGAAGAAGCACAAGGAACTAGCACAAGGAGAAATCAACCAAAAGTTACAAGTATATATGCTAGCGCAAACATATACATAACACAGAAACACAGGTGTAAGGAAGAAGAATGCACCTAGAATCCTTGCAATAATAGTATATAAAAGGAGAGAGAGTCAGGAACATGGAGGTATACCGGTAACCTCAAGTAAAAGGAAAAGAAGAAAAACAGTCTAACATACTCAAGATGGAATCAATATGCATAAGGAAATCATAACACCAATCTAACTTCAAGATAGCATAACCAGGAATCCACCTCACAAGTACAACCCTAGGATGGAATAACTAACCCATAATAACCAAGAAATACTACTCAAATCCTGATAAGAATGGAACCAGAAACTCACAATCTGCTCAAAAGGCCACACAAAAGTGCCTCAATAAGATAGGACTCCCTAGCCCTCTCAATAACCAAATAGCCCCAACAGGCTAATAACCGCTAAAATCACCAAGAAAGAAGACCATAACCAGATCTATAAAGCGACAAGAGTAATCTAAACTACCTACAGTCCCAACGGCCGCCCATACAACCGAGGAACGCAATCAAGTGAAAACAAACCCTCCGACCGCCCATACAATCAGAGCGTGCACTGAACACACAACAAACAAGGGTGGAATCCAAGTGAAATATGCATGATAATGATAATGTTGGAATCGATAATAGTGACTCTGTATGCACCTCCCCTCAGCACTTCGGCAGGAGGACCCATAGTGGGATGTGCTGGCTATACCTCATCCTATGCTGTAAACCTCTCTTCCGGCATGCTCGTCTTGTAGACAGGTCCTGGAATAGAGGGCCCATAGAGGTCCCTGACTACATACAGTAACGAACATGAAATCTCAGAGAACCAAAACCTTGAAGTACGTGCCCAGAGTTGAAACGTGTCTAAACCAGTAGTATTAATCTCAAAAGACCCTCTCAAAGGGTTCCTGAAGTATACTCGGGTCTAAATCAGTGATAAAAGTCTCAATAACCCTCTCAAAGGGTGCCCATAGCGTATCTGGGTCTAAATTAGTAAGAAATCAGGTCTAGTGCTCTGCCCAGCATAGCCTAGTATCAGTAGGGAATCAGGTCTAGTGCTCTACCCAACAGAGCCTAGTATCAATAGGAAATCAGTGTGAAATCATCCAAAATCTCATGTCATCATTAGATTATACCAAAAAGGAGCCCCTGGGGCCATGCAAGTTTGGAGAAACCGTCTATAGTGGCTCGCAACCAAAACCGAAGTAAAATATGTAGAGAAAACCTTTGTCATGGATGATATGCTCGCACACAAATATAAATCAGCCCAACGGCTCACAAACATTCATACCGGCCCTGCACAGGCTCCACAGCTACTCAGCAGACATAACAAGCCTAAAATTATATCTCTATGTCCGTATGTCTGGGACTCGTGGATATTCCCAAATAACCCACCGTCTATGTTCCAGAGTCAAAACAAGGCCGCACAGGACCACAAGGGTGATATACAATACTACATGAATACTACAATCAACGTATGAAGTAAATGGACAGAAAGGACGGGCAAGGTCTGGGGTACCAACCTATAACAACCCACCCAAGGATGCTAATTAATGCAGTTATAGCCTATATACGCAGAGTCTAGGTAGGGAAAATCATAACCTACCTGTCATCCGATGACTAGCTGCGGGGAACGGCGTTGTCCAGGCTTGAATTGCTCCGGAAAGCTCCAATTCGCAAAAACACTATCAATATAATAATCTACACATTAATATGAGACTAACGATACCCATAATGCTATAAACTAAACCGGGTCAAAATCCGGGTCACAAATAGGCCCATGGGTCTCGTGACCCGAAATCGAAAATGGACAACAATTGGGGCTCAAGATAGCCCGCTCAAGTTAAGAATTAAGATGGAATTTCAAGGAAAAAATCTAGAAATTAATCAAAAGAGACTTATCACCACGAGAAGACGAGCTAAGGAAGTGAGAACTCCGAATCCATGATCATGCAAAGCTAAAAAGGGAAGATTCTACAATGGAAATTCGAGCTTGAGGAGGTGGAAACAATGGTGAATTTATAGAAAACAAAAGAAGGCAAAGTGGGGAAGAAGACTTACCAATTGTCGAGGAACCAGGGATTATCGAAGAACAATAATTTCCCGAAGCTAAGAACTGATTTGGAGCAATTTAGGGAGTGTTTTAGGTGCCTTAGAGTTGGGGAAGTTGAAGGATAATGGCTGGAAAAACAAAGGGTTCAGCTTAAATAGCTGCTGGAAATTACCCTTCGAGAACGCATCCAGCCCTCCGCGAACGCGATGAACAAAAATGGGGCGACTGAAATTTGTCTTTCGCGAATGCAACCAAGGCGTCGCCTTCACGAAGAGCAAAAAGGGTGGCTAGAAAAAGGGCCTTCACGAATGCGGCCAAGGCCCGTAAACCTCGAAGCACAAAAAGTGCTATGACACCAACCAACTATTCAAGGGAAGATTTCCACACTTTGGGTCCCTGGGAACGCATCTGAGATCCCGCAAACACAAACGACATGAGCTATTTGACTAGAAATGGTGTTTCGAATCCAATGGAATTGATGAAAATCCCATCAGAGGTCGATTTAAAGAAAAGTGGATCCCACGCTCAAATCAACCTTTACCCAACTATTTTCAAAACGAAACCCAATGGCCGAAAACAAGTCCAGAAGCCTCGGGACCCAAACCAATGGTAACCCTAGCCTAAACTCGACATTCCAGAGCTAACAACGCTGATGGAATTTTCATCCGAGGCTGACTTCTCCAAATGTTGACCAAAGTCAACCAAGCAAGCCCAACTGACCTGGAAACACAGAACGAGAGAGAATTCCAAGCAGAAAAGCTCTCGAATCCCGACCAAAGGTCATACTAGACCAAAGTCCACGCTCCAGAGCTAACAGAAAAGTCGGAATTCAATTCTGAGAACGTTCATTAAGAATGTTGACTGAAGTCAACGATTTCAAAATCCTAAAGCTCTAAATCAAGGAGTGGCCAAAAAGACCAAACAGAAGGCCCGTGCACTGAACTACTGGTCTCAACAGGCCATAAATGACTTGGGGCTGCTACAGGCAAGCTCTAATGGTACAAGAAAGGCAAACACACGTCAATGACCGGGAGGGTCATTGCATCATCCACTACTAAAAAGACTTTCTTCCCCAAAAGTCAGGAAAGAAGGGAAGACTAAAGATTTAAGAGCAACGGATACAAAGCCCGCTCTACTCTATCGGACAACCCGGGTAGCCTCTACGAATGAAAGACACCCAATAGAACAGAACCAATAGAAGCAACCAAGCCTAAAACTCTTTACTAGCCAAGTTAGATTCCAAACTCACTCTCTAAAACTCCAAAAATCTGTCAACCCAAACTGAACCTCGAGAATCACAATCGGAAAGTACCGACACAACACCGGAACCAGAGAAGCAAGGCGACCAACACACAGAGCTCAAATCTTTGAAACCACAACCAAGTTTACTAGAAAAGTCATCAATCCAAAACTCTAACTCATGAACCTGCTGATCTGCAAAAACCCTTTTATTCTGAACTGAATCATTTTGTACCATAACAGGAAGTTGCATATAAGTCGAACACTCAAACCACTCTCTAATCATTAATTGACACACCAGAGATCCACAGTTTTCGCTTATACTCTACCATGAACGAAGTCACTTTTAATACTCAACTTATATCAAAGTGAAGCTATAGTCTACTAACCTTTGCTATCTAAGATAACAACCTGTAGCATATCATCGCAAACTAGAGTTACCTGCCCCGACTGACCACCAACCAATGAACAAACACTTTTGCTATCATCAAACTCGCTAACCGAACCCAAATGAACAACCCATCTGAATCCGACTGAAGTCCGCACACAAAAGTTAGGAAAGGCATATATGAATACCTTGTGTTGACGGAGAACTTCCAAATTGTAGAACGAAACCAACCTCGCTGAACCAGACCCACTCTGAAACAACTGAATACAAAGGCACATGGCAAATCTGCCCAATAGACCCAAACTAGAACCAAGATCTTGCAAGGAGTGTGGTAAGCCCACCAGGAAGTTTGTAGCCATCACTTAAGATCCAAACTAGAAGAAGTATCTGCTGCTACTCTGAATACTCAAACACCATTCGGACTTGAAATTGCCTTATTAATCTCACCTCAGGAAGAAGTCCACCATGCCATGAATATCAAGTCGAAACACCCCGAAGGCAAAATAAAAGGTGCCTGGGGTTCAAAGTTGCCATCCAGCTCTGGATATTTTTGCATATAACTTTAACTCATCCCTTTGGCTTGAATCAACCGCTTGTATCGGCACACAAACCAACCATTCTGAGGCATACCACATACCAAACTTCTAGTCCATACTTGCCGAATCTAATCAATGCTGGACCCGACATAAAATACAATCCCTGAAGAATCAACAAATCAAGCTTTCAACTCTCGGAAACAAAGGCGACGATCAACCTTAAAGTACCATTAGAACCCAAACTAGCCTCGGTAGCCTTAACCCACCCAACCTGATCACATATATCATACACCACCGCTGAATCTCAAACTTACACCACTGAGTCTGTCCAACCATGGTAGAAGGAACGTCGTATTATATAGAACGCTGCTGATATCTGAAATGTCCATCCTAACTCAAAGGTTAGCCAAGGACTAGGTGTCCAAGGCCAACGATCACCCCATAATGGAAAATGGGTAAGCTAAGTTGTCCGAAATCAATGCCTTCCACCCAAGAAGTTGCAACAGAAAGAACCAACCACGAACCATCCAGAGTAGTTTACTAGACCATGCTCTTGAAACCCAATCTTGATTTACTAAGTAACGCCTCTGTCAAACCCATATGCTGCCAATGAACCCTTAGGAACCGAAGCCAACTAGGCTTGAATATGCAAGTTGCCAAAACTGCAGCTGCTACTGAAATCTGGAACCAATCGGAGAAAAACCACTGAAATTTATAGTCGGTCGAATAAAATCACCAACACACAACCCAAAGCCATCTCTCAGTCGTCACCTCAGTCAGCTACTAGAACACACAAGCACAAGTAAGAAGTCATCACCCTTCTTTTGCAAACCAAACGAAACCCTTTCCAAGGATACACTAATTCCCCAAATTCTCTCTCAGAAGACTCTGGAGTTGTTCCCTTAGCTCCTACAACTCTTACTGGCCTACTTAGCCACAATTCCGTAGTCAAACTCAAGCAGAGAACTACGACCAAAAATCACTCCAACTGGAACTGGGGAAAATAATAAGACAACCCAACCGGACAAGAAACTGAGGGAGACTATTGGATCAACCCACATACCTTCCAACAAAACAAAGAGGATCGATTCTAGTCATCTGAAAAAAAACAAAACCAACCTATGCACGCTAGCATAACCAACACCTCTCAACTCAAAATAAGAGCTCAAACTCTGGCACAATAACTGGTAACACCAACTAACATAAGAACTTCTAGCAAATGCTAGACCATCACCTGGGTAACAACCATCTAGGAACGTTCAACAAGGAAGACTTAACACAAGTCTAGAACCACACGGAACAAGAAACAAACCCAACCAGAAAGGAGACTAACAAGAACTACCCACGAGCTACAACTCCGGGTAAACACCTATCAAGGATAACTCACCTCATACACTACTAAGGAATAAACTACCAAGAAAACAATGCATAAAGACTACACTCAAGTAGTCAAACAACTAATCAAGTAGCAGGTAAGCATATAAGCCAATAGATGATAGAAGGGAAAGAATCACAATGCGAACGGGACTATCACAAGCCGAAGGTAACAAAAGCCTAACCTAGAGCAATAATATAAGGAACCTCAACCTAGGGCCTACCAAGAGAGGCATCGGACTGACGGGGTCTAACTCTGGACTGAGTAGTCGAAGCTGAAGGCTCAACCATCCCTCGCTGGGGACAGTCTCTAGCATAATGCCCCATCACCCAACAACTATAGCAACCCAAAGAATCCCTACTCCGATACACGGTGCCTACAGACTTTGGATGGATACCTGAACCACCTGATTGAAAGCCACCTCTAACCACCTAGGGACCACCCCTACTACCCTGCACTCCACCTCTAGCTGGTGGCACTGAAGCCCTGGGAGATAACACTTGCTAACCCTGCTGGCTAGAAGATGGAACGGTGGGACAATCCCTAGCAAAGTGCCCACATACAACATACTGAAAGCAAATCCCACTGGGTACGTATGAGCGAGAAGGTCACACTGAACCTGACCAGCCACCACAACCTACATAACTTGAATGCAACCCTCGAGAAATCTGACCCGTACCATGTCTACTAAGCTCAACACGCCATGTACCATCACTCTCTGGAACCTGCGAAGCAACTAAAACTGGCCTGGTAAATAAGAAGCAATTGAACTGGTCTCTAGAAGAGAATCCCCTACCTCAAGACTAGGAACCTCGGAGACTATCCTGACCACGATGTATCTTAGCACTACCCCCATAAGCCTCATGACATAAAACCTCGATAGCCCAAGCATGATCCACTACCTGAAGGAAAGTCGTTCCAACTATAACCATGTGCTCGGTCGCCAAACTGAGCAGTGAAATCAAACCTCCAACAAAGCTCTGAACTCTATCAAACTCTAAAGGCACAACCCTAGCAGTATGCCTAACTATCTCAAGAAATCTTGCCTCATACTCCAATACTGACAGACAACCCTACTGAAGAACTGTAAGCTCAACCCTAACTAGGGCTCCACTCGAAGAACCGGGTGCTGAAACACTCACTGGAGGACTCAGAGTCCTAGCCACAATGTCCTAAAGAACTGGGGTAGCTATGAATCCAATCGGAGGCTGGGCTGGCCCCACATCCCTGTCTGATATGGTAAACTCTCACTCTAAAGTCCTGGCACTGATGGAAGCACTGAAGCAACAGGCACAAAATCCTCGATTTCACCCGTTGTCGAACTCGTCTTAGGCATCTGAGAAGGAATGAAACGATCAAAGTTTAGAAGTCAATAGAGCTAGGAACGCATGATAAGGATCCAAGAATATGGAACTCTTCCTAACAATGCCCTGTTGTCACGACCTGATTTCTCGGTCATGATGTCACCTACAATCCCCCAGTAGGTGAACCAATCCCCGTAGCCTAGAACAGTTAGTAATGGGCTACTATCTAACAAATAAATGGGAGAACAGTTTAATAAGCAAAAGTAAGGGAACAAGATGAAGAGAATAGATAACAGGAATATATATATACATATGCGGAAGCTAAATCAAACCCCAAAACCTGGTATCATAGTATACAACCAGAACTACATACATGGAGTGTAAACGATCCAAAATAATATATACAGATGTCTCTGAATGGTAATAGAGTACATAAAGCAAAAGATAAACTAAAGCGAAGCTCCGGCCGCCAAGAGCTCACCCTCAGTCTGAAGTAGTCCCCAAAGGATCTCCGAGCATGTATAAAAATGATCTAGCAGCGATGGCCCACGCTAGGATCTGCACCAAAAAATGTAGAATGTAGTATAAGCACCAAATGCAAAGCATAAGGAACCCAGTAGGTATCATAGGCCGACTGGACACATATAAGATAAAAGTGTAGTAATAGACAGAATAGAAGTAAGTAGTCACGAAAATCAATGAAAAAGGTACACAGGAACTAGCCCAGTGGAAAGGCAACAGAAATAACATGTAAGGCCAGCAAGTAGAATATATACACAACAGGCACATGCGAAAGTAAGAAAAGACGCACCTGGGATCCTTGCAATAACAGTATATACATAATAAGTTTACAGAATGGACGGTATACTGGTAACCTCAAGTATAAGGAAAAGGGAGCGAAGAGTAGAGATAGACATGCTCAGAAAATAGAAATTGAAGATCGAACTAATCATGAAAAATCTCAAATCTAAAAACCAACAACCTAGCCGTAATAGGGAAAAATTTCGTAAATAAATAACAAGAGTCTACCTACAACCCCCCGGTCGCCCATACAACCGAGGAACACAACAAGTAAAAACAAACCCTCTGACATCCCATACTATCGGAGCGTACAATCAACAAATAGAAAACAAGGGTGGAGCCTCAAACAATGAATGATATGATGTATGAAGTCTCAGGTGACATGGTATCTCTGTATGTACCCCTTCCGGTGCCGATCGGGCCGAGCAGGTAGGTTCCATGGAAGGACACTGCCCGTATACCTCTACTTTGCCATATACCCTCCCTCCGGCACACGCAGCCGAAGCCCCATGGTCGGAGCGTCAAGGTCCATGGAGGTCCCAGACCCCATACTAAAACTCAGTATCAAAACATGTCATCCGGAAGAAAGTCTGGGTTCAAGATAGAGACCCAGTCTTGAATATGCATGCCCAGACCCTGTCCAGGAGTAAAGTAGTGGGAAAATATCTCAAAAACCCCTACAAGGGTGCCCGGGCGTAGCCGAGTCTAAATAGTAAAAAGTCATCTCAGATGCTCAGTCCAACCGAGACTAAAATCATCCCGGTTTAGTAGGAAACTCAACTAGTACCCCGGCCCTGCCGAGTCTAGTGTTAATAGTAAAACTGGTGATAAAAATCATAATTTTTCCTTTTTTTACCCCAAGCAGATTCATAAGTTAAATCAAACCATTTTCAGTTCATTTCCTATCGAAAACAGGCCCTAGGGCCATGCAAGGTTCAGAAAACAATCCAGTAGGCCCGAAGCTAAAACCATAGTAAAACATGGATAAATCCTCTTTATATGCATGGATATGAATGATCAACACAAATAGCCGCCCAGAAGCTCACAATCAACCTATCGACCCTGCACAGGCCCACAGCTACTCAGCAAGCATAACCAGCCTAGAAAGATATTTTTATGTCCGGGACTCGCGGACATTCCCAATAACCCACCTTCTATATTCCAAAGTCAACAAGGCGTCATAGGACCACAATGGTAAATAAAATGTATCGGCAAGTACTACAAGCATTGGAGGAACAAAAGTAGGCGGACATGAATAAAGCGGTCAAGGTCTGTGGTACCAACCCAATAAACCCAACCCAAGGATTTCCATTAATATAATTTTATCCTATCTATGCGAAGTCTAAAGGATTTAGACCATAACCTACTTGTCATCCGATGAACTAGCTGCGGGAACAGCGTCGTCCAGGCTCGAATTGCTCTGGGAAGCTCCAAAACACAAAAATACCTTCCAACGAACATCTGAATGCCCATAGTTCCTTCACTGAAATTGTTCCTTACGTCCTAATATTCGTAAAAACTATATATACGCATCTTATACTCACCTATAAACAGTTAATAATTGAGCATAAATCGGCAGATTTCCCAAAAGGATCATAACTTGACGAAACATCCGTAGAACTTCATAAAAATGATCATAAAAGAGCCCCGAGATGGTTAACATAGAGAACCAAGTTTAAATCTTGAAGAACCACCAAGAAATACCAAGTCCTATCTTTTGAAACCAGCTCCAAACGTGGCTTATCGAAGGGGAAAATGATTGTTTTATCGGAAAAAAATGTGACTTGTAGTTGAAAATCTCATTTTGAAAATCTCAAGTTAAAGTTTCAAAAAGTTTTCAAGTTAAAGCAAGAGTAGCCACTTAATTAATTAAGGAAAATTAAGTAAACCTTGAAAAAAAATCTTTAAAATCTAAAACAGATAAAGACTTTAAAAATTTTGAGATTTTGGGTAAGGGTTCAAATTAATGTTTCGAGAAGGTTTTTAAGGCATTCAAAACATCCGCTAACTCGCGGTTACCCGGACTTATTTGAAAATAACTTATTTGACAAACTTTTTGAAAAGATCTTAATTTGATTATCTTTTGAGAAGAACAACTCATTCCATTTGGAAAACACAAAAAGTGCAATAAGAAAAGATTGATATTAAAGAAAACACATGAAGAGTTTGTTTTGATAAAGGAAAAGAGGAAAACATGCTAGATACTCAAAGAAACATGCTTGATTTTCGATTATATAAAACTCAAAGATGCTAACTGTTCATGAAAAAACATTAAATAATTTAAAGAAAATTAAATCAGAAATGTTTATGTCTTTTGGGAATAATTCAACCAAGTTAAAAGTGTAAATCCAAATTAATACAAATAATCCTAGACTAAATAATAACAGAGTTAAAAATATAATTAAGTCATTTGCTTGGCTTAAACCTATCCTAAATCTAGTTCATGGGCCCTCTTTAGGTCCACCGCCGCTCAATTTGGACTTTAGTCCAACTAACTGCTGCTGCTAATTTGCATTTGCACTTTAACCCAAAATTTTCTGAAATTTGCCCGTTTGGCTGCTGCCACTGTTTCACTATGGGCTTTGGCTCACTTTCTCAATTTGTTTCCTCATCCTGAATTGCAAGATATACTGATTCAAGTTGTTGGGCCGGCCATGGCCCAACAGAAATGCAAGGGGGAAGGAGAGTCCAAATTGGAATCAAATGAGTTTTACATGCAAGGCAAACAAGGATAAGAATTAGTACATGACAGTTTTTAACAAGTTCAGAAACAAAGCTATAAATGTCATTTTGTTCATTTTGAGCAAACAATAGACAAGCTATTTCAACGGACTACTATTATCATACTTAAAAGAAGCTTGAATACACAGGAATTAACACTACGACAAACATGCAGACCTATATTTTGAAGCAGCAATTTATAGATCAAGATCTTTTAAAACTTAAAGGGAATTCCCAGGTGAATCAAACATGAATCACGTTATCGTTTAACCACAAAGAGATCAACATGAAAGTGGGAGATTATAGCATATCCAAGAATCAATTCTAATATACTAAATTCGAATAAGCAAAGTGCATAATGAACACAAACATATTGGAGCAAGATGCAAACAAAGGGAACGATAAGTGCTATTAAGAACATTTACTGAACTTATGATGATCCATGGTAAAATAACAATCATCGTATGATTCGTTCAAAAGGAAAAAAAAACAGCCTAGGACCCTATTGAATCGCTTAAAAACAGTGAGAAAACAGTCACATTTTAGTTAGGTTTAAACATACGAAGCACATAAAGGAGCATACATCATACATCATCCAATATAACCAACGGATGAAAGTAAGAGGGACAACCAGTTAAGACTTGACATTTCGTAATTACACCTTACAGTCTTGATATATCTAGCTTAGCATATCAAATATACATATAAGGAAGGCAATGAAGATTGATACCCATCGCAGGATCTTAAAATGAGAACTTTCAGAGACGAATAACATATCACGAAGGGATACATTTCGTTTCTAGTTCTGAGTCTCAACAGGGAACTCAAAAAAAAGAAAAAAGAAACTCATTTGAAATCTTCATATGACCAGTAATCTTGATAAATGATTCAGGTATTTTTCAAGCAAAAGCAAAATGAAACCCAAATTGTGACTAATCAGTTCAACATGAGCAAATGTCACCCATGGAAACACACATCCATTTTAAAGCATGAAGAACAGAGAACAAGAAATAACAGACGAAAATTTTAAGAGCTTCCATACTTAACAATAACAAATTCTAAAACTTTCACCCATAACTCCTTAACACCATACCAAATAAACCAAACCAGCCTAAAACCAGAGATTTCTAGCACAAAACAGAACTTATAATCATAGCAACATCAGTCTAAAACCAATAGAAATATTTTCTAAACACTCAAAATCACGGAACAAGCAGGGACATTTCTAATAACATAGCTTTACAATTTGCTAATTCAACAACAAGAAAGAAAAGAAGAACGAAAAGAAGAGACAAGGGGTTTACCTTCTTCAGAGCAGCAACTGAGAACACAAGCTTCAACGGAGAACTTTACCACCGAAATTGAACTTGGGGTTCTTGGATTCGAACTTTTAGTAGTATTTTTTCTCTGAAATCTTTTGATTTTATGTGAGCTAGAGAACGATTCTCCAAAGAAACTCCAGAAACTTCAAAAGCCAGCCCTTAATCCCATAAACCCTTGTGGTTTATATAGGGGAATTTTGAGGGTGAAAATAGGGGGGAAAACAGAGGCATTTCCGGAATTTCCTTGAGGAAATTTGAAATCCCTTAACAGATAAGATTTCACAGCCAAGGATTTGTATGAATTTTGTACAAATATCCCCAAACAACGCGGAGAAATTGACACCTAGCCACTTCTAGAGGGTTCTCAATGATGCCAGCACAATTTTGGATGGAGCTTCGACGGCGTTTGGAAATATTGACAGCGTTTGTCATCATTGAGCTATGAACCGTTAGGGTTCGTACTGGGTTTTCATCGTCTGGCAGAAGAAGAAAAAGGGAGGGAATTAATGGGTGTACTGGGTGAGCTGAGGTGTTGTATGAGGCGCGTTGCTCATACAACGTCCTTTTTCTGGGAACGCGTGAAAGAGTGGCGGGGTACGCTGTGTTAGGGTTTCTGGTGTTTGGTGGGAGAAAAGAAGAAGAAGAGGCTTAAGGGGCGTTTGGTTGTGACTGAATTGAGGGAAAGAGAGAAAGGAGTATAAGGGTGTGAGGTTATAAGTGAGGTGTTGGGTTTGACCGAGTCGGAGCGGGTAAATAAGGTGGGCTGGGGCGGATTGAAAGGGAACTAAGGAGTGGGCGACAGATTTTTTGGGCAAAGCTGGCCCAAAAATTGGCTGATGAAGGAGGGTTGTACGGGTGTGTTTAGAATGTGGCCACATTTGCAAAAATGTGGCCACTTTAGGTTTAGGAAACAACCACATTAGGAGGAATTTAGGCAAATTCGGTCATAATTCAAACGATTTTAGGAATTTAGTCTAGAATTGGAATAGAGACGAACTAATCAAATCAATCACTCGAGCTTCCTTAAATTTAAACAAATTGAAATAATTATTGTATTTAACACATAATTACCTCATTTCAATTTATGAAATTAATTTACTCAATTAATCTATCATTTTGAAATAATTTGGAGGAAAATCAAACGTTTAATCTTTTAAAAGGATTTCTTATGAAATTAGATTTTAAAATAATTCTTTAAGTAAACTTATATAAATTCCATGTAATTAAATATGAAAGATATAAATTATTACTCGGAACTATTATAAAGCTTATTTGAAAAATGTTTTATCCCTTTTTACAAAACAATTATTTCAAAAATTTATTTAAATTTCAAAAAGGCTGAAGATTAATTCATAATATGGAGGGTAAAAATTGAGTATCAACAACTGCCCCTCCCTTTGGGTAGGGTGGATGTAAGGAACCCTGGATAAAGGGAAGTGACATTCCCAATTTTATCCGACCATAGATTCATCTTCAGAAAGCGGTTGGTTCTAGCATGAACTTCAAGGAATCATGGCCGGACTCTGGTATCGAGTTTCCTACATATCTCAGGTTACATGAGAATTTAGGCCACTTGTAGTTCAAGACGATTGATTTTATGCACGATTTTCAAAGATTTTTAGAGTACAGAGAGACCAAAAAGCTGGGGAGTAAGGACAACCGAGTTTTCAAAGAAGAGCCCGCCTACATATCCCAAAACTTAGGAATCAGGCTGCTTGTAGTTCGACTCAATAGGTGGGAAAAAGTAATCTTTATGTTAAGACAACCTTTCGCTCGGGATGAATGGCAAATAAGTTTAGCTATAGAAAAGAGGCTTGCAACCTCTCAACTATGAATGTGGCGCACTTCACACCCATAAATAAGATCTTACTTGGACATAATTTCTAAAGCTCGAGATATATCATCACTCGGATTCGAAAAGAAAGAATATTGCGTCCATCGTGATTTAGAAAATACCCTGGATGCGAAACTATGACCCAAAGATAGAAAATACTCACATGCCTTCTGATAGGGGTATGGTTTGATGGCGGTGATAGTCGGTCCTCAGCTCCCATCCAAAGAGTTTGGTATTTCTCTTCGGACTATGTTCCAGTTCGCTGCTAAGAAAAAGTTTCACGTTGTGATGCGTCCTTTTTGGTGAAGTCCACACCTGTGGTTTTGTTTTCAGAATTTCATCCTTCTTGGATGCTTTCGACAACATCTCAAAACAAAATTGTTAGTAGTAACATAATTCCATTTGGAGAGGTATTTTCTTTGCCATACCTCATCCTTGGGTTATGTTTTGTACCTGTTGTTATGGTTCAAGATTTTCATCCTCTTGGATGTTCTCGGCAACATTTGATACAAGACTGTTAGTAGTAAAGTGGCTTAATAAAGAGAGATAGTTTTGTACCTCATTTTCTGTGTTTGTTGCTTCTTGAAGAAAATGTCATCATTTCCTATCTCTGTCTTAGGAAATAGCGACTTTTATGACAATCAAATGTAATATCCATTGTAGCTATCAGATCGGGTTGCCTTTGTGGCGATCTTTGAAAAAGGCTACCTTTGTGGCCGTTTGACGTGACGGTCCTTGCAACCGTGTGCAGCGTTCTCTTGAACGTGATAGCCTTTTATGGCCATTGAAAATAGTCTTTGCATATGCTTTTAGGGTAAATCTTGCGCATCATCCGTATCGACGCGACTAACAGACATTCCCTGAATTGTCAGGCTTTGGGTAATCTAGCACATCATCCGACTTTGGATAGAGGCGGCTTACAGATGCATTTAACTTGTCAACTTCGAGTAATCTTGCACATCATCCGACTTTGGATAGAGGCGGCTTACAGATGTCCTTCGATTTGCCAGTTTTTGGGTAATCCTGCACTTTTATCTGATCTTGGATATAATGCGACTTACAGATTTCCCTTGAATTGATAGCCTTTGGGTAGTCCTTCAAAATATCAATGTGGATATGTCGCGGCTTATAGATAACCCGTGGACTGTCAATTCTTTGGTAGTCTTGTACTTTATCCAATTTCGAACATTATTGCGACTTACGCATTACCCTTGAACTTTCAATCTTCAAGTGATCTTGCACACTATCCAATTTCAGATATCGCTGCATCTTACAGATAACTCCTAGACTGTCAAGCTTTGGGAAATCTTGCACACTATCCAGTTTCAGATATCACTGTGACTTATAGATGACCTTTGGTCTTCCAATTTTGGGGAAATTCAGTTCAACGTCCGATTAGGATGGCGTATTACAGACATCCCTCGGACTATATGCTTTCGACCTCGATGGAAAATGGTATTTGATTTCTGAGGGGTGATAAGGCCTTTGCCACACAATCGAATAGAGCCGCATCTTCTGGCGCTCGGTGCTCTTGTATGTATAAGCATACTTTAGAGCGAGACTTTGTTGTCTCAAAGAAGGGTGCATAAATATCCTCGATGTCTGACTCCTTCGTCTTATGAGATATTGGATATAAATATGCTGAATGCTAGATTTGGCATAATAAAGGATCAAATATACCCTCAATGTCAGACTCCTCCATCTTATGCAATATCAGCTATAAATACGCTGGATGCCAGACTCGGCATAATAAATAATAATAATATCCTCAACGTTAGACTCCCCCGTCTCACGCGATCTCGGATATAAGCATGCCGAGTGCCAGACTTGAAATAATGATTGATGATAATGATAATGATGATAATGATATCCTCAATATTAGACTCCACCCTCTCACGCGATCTCGGATATAAGCATGCTGAGGGTTGATCCTGCGCAGCAAGTGCGACTTATGGACGCCTATGAATGTCATCCTCTTTGAAACCGGCCGGTAGAGGGACATAATACTTGCAGCGAATGTATCTGCAATATTACTGATGGTAATGGTCCTCTTGACATGGTCCTCGCGACATGCAAATGTGGTGGCCCTCGTGGTATGGTACTCTCGACATGCGGATATGACGGTGTAGATGATCATGCAATGGCATGCGTGACAGTTGCAGAAAACATCATCTTCGATTTTTGTGTCATCCAGTTGACTCCTTTGCATGTACCTGTGCTCAAGGAAAATAATTAGTAGACACAGCGTCGCTTTTACTAGCGACCACAGTCAAACATGAAAAACCCTTAAAGACTGTGTCTATGAAGCTAAACAAAATAACTTTGTTTAAAATGGGAAAGAAATGGTCGTGGCCATTTCTAGGGATAGCCATGAATACCATTTTTGAACATCGTCTGTGCATGGTGATTTTTGGCCTGTTGGGGATTAGCGGAGAACGTCATCAATCTCTCATTTGGCGTCCTACTCTGAGGTTGACCAAAATGTCCTGATCTGCTTGGGGACTCGAGGATGTTGTCGATTTCTCTTTATTTAGTAGCTCTTGCGAACTACAAGGAGATTCGCCCGTTCTAGGGACTTTTGCCTCTTTGTCTTCTGCCTATCGTTTTGGCTCTTATCACCAAATTTGGGGCATTCGGTCTTGTTGCATTTCTTTGAATGTGCTGGATAACGAGGGACTTTCATCGATTTGTGACATACTTTTAGGACAACCTGCATCCGCAGAAAATTATTAGTTTTTGGTGAAACTGATCTGTGTTGACTTTCTTCGATCTTCTGCTCCTTGCTTTGTATTTTCTAGGTGCTTTCCGCTCTCAGGTGCTCGTCATCCTCGACTCCCCGGGTCGTGGTAGACATAAGACAAAGTCAATTTATAAAAGAGTAAAACTAATCTGTTGTAATGATTTTTTCAAACAATTTCTTTGGAAAACAAAGGTTTGAGAAAGGATAGTTTGGAAATGTCTCTGCCCGTCATGTCATGCGCTAGCTCAATGAATGTCCTTTATTTGATGCCTTGATGTTTATGACATATTGATGATGGACTCTGAAGATCCTTTGTTATCCTAGCTGGGGAGTTCGGAAGTGTTTTTTTTGAGAAATTTGTCACAGCTGAGGATCCACCCATCTCGGACTGGGGATTTTGGAGTGGACTCTCGAATGAAACTTAATGGAAATTTTGAGGTTCTTATCAAAATTTCTACCCCAGTTAAAGGTTTCATGATGAATCTTGTCCTATTGGTGAGAGTTTTGACACTCTGTGAGATTTATGAGATTCCTTCTCGAGATTGTCTTTTGAAAATCCGCCACAGCTGGGGATCAATCTCCCTCAGACTTTGCTACAGTTGGGGATTTTTGGAGTAGGTTCTGATCTCTCGGTCATTGGGAAATTCTTTGGAGTTTGTTTGTGAACTCTTTGAATAAAGCTTTTGTGGAAATCTTGAGGTCTTCCTCAAAATTTCTGCCCCAGTTAAGGTTTGCGATGAATCTCATTCTATTGGCAAAGGACTTGAGACTCTGTGGGGATTACAAGATTCTTTCTTGATATTTATTTCGGTTGCTCTTCGGCATATTCTGTATTTCTTGCTTATGGGAGACTGATCTTTGCCTTCTGAATTTTCGAGATTCGTTTCTCGAAAATTCTGCCCCAGTTTTTATTTCCTGGGCGATATGACCGAGCCGTTGTGGCGCCTACGCATCCCGTTGAGGCAGGAATCAGGTCAAACATAGTTCCCACACTCAAGGTGGGAGAATGTTGGAAATAAATAACGGGGTGACCGAGGCCGACAAAGGCCGCCTACATATCTCATTCTTGAGAATTCAGGTCGAACATAGTTCAAGATTGGAAGGGGAAAGCTAGATTTTCCTAAGGGGTTGACCAAAGCCAACACAGGCCGCCTACGTATCTCATTCTTTGAGAATTCAGGTCAAATGTAGTTCGTACATAGAGGATAGGAAATTTTTAAGCTATTACAAAGCATAAAACAATTACAATTAGAAAGTGCAATTACAAAAATAGAAGGAAAAGAAACCGTCTTCAGGCATAGTATCTCTTCACAGCATCGGAGTTGATCGGTTTAGTCCACACTTGACCATCCATCTCGGATAGAATCAAGGCTCCTCCGGGTAACACTTTTTGGACAACATACAAACCTTGCCAATTAGGTGCAAATTTTCCTTTGTATTCCTCCTGGTGGGGAAAAATACGCTTAAGGACCAAATGTCCTATGGCAAACATGTGAGCTCTTACTCTGTTGTTGAATGTGCGAATCATTCGTTGCTGGTACAATTGACCATGGCATACAACACTCATTCTTTTCTCATCTATCAACATGAGTTGCTCGTGACGAGCGTGAGCGCACTCTTCGTTACTCAGTCTGGCTTCTTGAATGATCCTAAGGGATGGTATTTCGACTTCGGCGGGTATCACTGATTTTAAACTATACACCAACACATAAGGAGTTTCCCCAATCGAGGTCCTAACGGTCGTCCGGTATCCCAATAAAGCATAAGGCAACATCTCATGCCAAGATCGATGACCATCCACCATCTTTCTCAAAATCTTCTTGATGTTCTTGCTGGCAGCTTCCACGGCTCCATTCATTTGTGGACGGTATGCAGTTGAATTTCAGTGAGTGATTTTGAATTGCTCACATATTTCTCTCATCAGGTGACTATTCAGATTTTCTCCATTGTCCGTGATGATTGACTCGGGGATTCCTAATCGGCAAATCAAATTGTTTTTGACAAAGTCAGATACAACCTTCTTGGGCACGAATTTGTAAGAAGCAGCTTCCACCCATTTGGTGAAGTAATCAATAGCTACCAAGATGAATCTGTGTCCATTTGAGGCAGGTGGTTCGATGGGACCAATGACATACATACCCTAGGACACAAAAGGCCAAGGTGCAATCATAGCATGAAGTTCGCTAGGTGGCACTCGAATCAGATCTCTGTGGATCTGGCACTTGTGACATTTCTGCACGAATTTTCTACAGTCGTTTTCCATGGTCATCCAAAAGTATCCGGCTAGCAAGATCTTCTTGGCTAGGGTGTACCCATTCATATGAGGCCCACATACTCCGGCATGTACTTCTTCTAGAAACTTTGTGGCTTCAGTCGAGTCCACACATCTTAAGAATCCGAGATCTGGAGTCCTCCTATACAGGATTTCTCCATTTAGGAAAAAGTTGTTGGCCATTCAGCGAATGGTTTTCTTTTAATTGGCGGTCACATCCTTGGGGTAGGTTCCGACCTCTAGGTACCTCTTGACATCATAATACCATGGTCTTCCATCCGACTTTGCTTCAACTTGAGCACCATGCACAGACTGCTCTTTCAAGCTTATCACCAATGGATCAACGTAATTCTGATCGGGGTGCTGAATCATGGAAGATATGGTGGCCAAAGAATCAGTGAACTCATTATATTTCGGAACCTCTCACACAATCTTTGTACCAACTTCACATATGACACAATCTTGGGGTTTTTCACAGCCCACTCACCTTGGACTTGGTGAATTAGCAAATCAGAATCACCAATAACCAAGAGTTCTCAGATGTACATATCAATAGCTAACTGAATACCGAGAATACAAGCTTCGTACTCAGCCATGTTGTTGGTGCATGGGAAACGCAGTTTGGCTGTCACCGGGTAGTGCTGACTAGTTTCTGATACTAAGACTACTCTGATGCCTGAACCTTTGAAATTGACCGCTCCATCGAAGAATAATCTCCAACCAGGGTATGCTTCTACGATATCTTCTCCTAGGAACAGAATCTCTTCATCAAGGAAGTAAGTTTGGAGTGGTTCATAATCTTCATCAACTGGATTTTCCACTAAATGATCTGCTAAAGCCTGTCCTTTGATTTCTTTTTGAGTCACATATATAATGTCGAACTCGCTTAGCAACATTTTCCACTTAGCCTATTTACCCGTAGGCTTGGCCTTTTGGAATATATACCTCAGGGGGTCCATTCTGGAAATGAGATATGTCGTTTAGGAAGACAAATAGTATCTCAATTTCTGGGCAACCCAGGTCAAGGCACAGCAGGTCCTTTCTAGCAAAGTGTAACGAGCCTCGTATGGGGTAAACTTCTTGCTCAAGTAATAACTTGCTCGTTCCTTCTTCCCGCTTTCATCATGTTGCCCCAGGACGCAACCAAAGGCGTTCTCTGAGACTGACAAATATAACAACAATGGACTTCCTTCTCTTGGAGGAACCAATACTGGTGGACGGGATAAATAATTCTTAATACAGTCAAAGGCTTGTTGACATTCTTCGTTCCAGCTGGTCGGTGCATCTTTCTTTAGAAACTTGAAGATGGGTCCGCAAATAATCATTGACTGGGCTATGAATCGACTTATATAATTCAACCTTCCCAAGAAACTCATAACTTCTTTCTTGGTCTTCGGGGGAGGTAACTCCTGAATTGACTTGATTTTTGAGGGGTCGAGCTTGATGCCCCTTTTACTGACTATGAAGCCTAACTACTTGCCGACTGGGACCCTAAAAGCATATTTGATGGGGTTTAGCTTTAGATTATACTTTCGCAGTCGATCAAAGAACTTTCTCAAATGAGTTAAGTGATTCGAACTCTCACGGGACTTAATAATCACATCATCTACGTACACCTAGATCTCATTATGAATCATGTCATGAAAAATGGTTTTCATGGCTCACATGTAAGTGGCGCCCGCATTCTTAAGGCCAAACGACATTACTCGATAATGATAAATACCCCAAGGTGTAATGAAAGTCGTTTTCTCTGCGTCTTCTTAGTCTATTAAAATCTGGTGGTACAAAGCAAAACTATCCACGAACGACTGCATTTCATGTTTCGCGCAGTTATCGATAAGAATATGGATATTGGGCAATAGAAAGTTATCCTTGGGACTGGCCTTGTTCAAATCCCGATAGTTGACACAAATTCTGATTTTCCCATCTTTCTTGGGAACAGGTACAATATTGGCCAACCAAGTCGGATACTTTGTGACCTCTACCACTCCCGATTGTATCTATTTAGTGACTTCTTCCTTGATTCTCAAGCTTAGCTCTGGCTTGAACTTTTGAGTCTTCTGCTTGATCGGATCAAATCCTGGATTGATAGGCAATTTGTGAGAGACTATGTCTGTGCTCAGTCCTGGCATGTCACTGTAAGCCCAAGCGAATATGTTGATATACTCTCGGAGTAACTTGATGAGTTCTCTTTTTTGTGCTTCCATCAGATGGACACTGATTCTGGTTTCTTTGACCTCTTGGCTGTCTCCCAGGTTGACCATCTTGGTTTCCTCTAGGTTGGGCTTTTCTCGGTTTTCAAAGTCTTTTAATTCCTCTGTCAACTCTTCGGGAACCATACTTTCTTCGTCATATTCCTCGAAATCATCGTCATCTTGCTTGGTTTGTTCATTAAGCTCTTGACATGACATGACAGTGGCAGGTTTTAACTTATTATTACTGAAACCAAAACAAAACAGGTTAGATAATAACAAGTAAATATAAATAAATTTGAAAAGCAAATACTTTTCAAAATGAGAATGCTTTTATTGAAATTTGGAAATATTTACAAACTATGGCTACAACCCACATGAATGTAGGTCCATGACTTTTGGAAAGCAGTAAATAGTACGAGGAATATTAAAACATAAAGGATGGATCGCGGAGCCTCATCCGGACCATCACCATTTTTTCATAAATCAAAGTCTTTGTCTACCCAATTGCACGGAGAGTCACGAGGGGAGTTTCAACCCAGTTCTATGGCTTTTTGCCGGGCCTGGCATCCCTAATCATGGCTGTTTCGGGGACTTCTCCTGTTATAGCATCACATTCCTCAAATAGATCCCCTATTCCATCCTCTAACCCGTCGCTTAGAAGACCGATACGTACTGGGAATGACTGATATAGATGAGGAAGCGCCTTAGGTAGTCCTGACTGCCTCTTCTCTCTGACTTTTGCCTTGTCCTCTCGGGCCACATACCCTAGTCCATGCCTGGTCAACTGTCCAGGGATGCTTAAGGGCTCAATCATATCGTCAGTTTTTTTCCCAACCCAAGGCATGGCTTGTATCCACTCCTTGACATCATGGGTGCAAGCATTATATAGATCAGTGGTATGGGAATTTTAGGGGCAAGGCCCTCTCCAGTGACATTAATGATCTCTACTATGTAGAAATTACTTCCCCTTGGTACTTTCTCAATTACAGGAACATAACCATTGGGATGGCTCAAGTGACTTCCTTCTCCGTGGATCACCACCTCATGTTCTTCCCAAATAAATTTCACCATCTGGTGCAAAGTCGATGGTACAACTCTGGCCCAATAGATCCATGGCCTTCCCAAGAGAAAATTATAGCTACTGAAGATATCCATGACTTGAAACTCAGTACGAAATTCGGCAGGTCCCATTTGGATATACAGGCTAACCTCTTCGATAGTGTCTCATTGATCTACGTCAAAAGATCTTATGTTGACCCTACTCTGGCAAATCTTTCCCAGATCATACTCCAACTGGATCAGTGTGGATAGCAGACACATGTTTAATCCTGATCCATCATCGATCAATACTCTGTTCACGATCATCTCTTGGCTTTTGATAGTGATATGCAAGGATTTGTTATACATCATGCCTTCAAAAGGCAACTCATCGTCACTAAAGCAAATGCAATGACCCCCTAGAACTTGGCTTACCATGGCGGTCAGGTTCTCTTCAGTAGTACCTGTCGGTACATAAGCTTTATTCAGAACCCTAAGCAATGCATGTATGTGGTACTGGGAACTCATGAGTAATGCCCAAATAGAAATTTGGGCTGGGGTCTTCTCCAAATGCTTGACAATGGAGTAATCTTTTGACTGCATTCTTCTCCAGAACCCTTCCGCTTCACCTTCAGTGATTGGTCTCTTCTGTTGATCTTTCTTGTAGGTATCATTTTCCAAGTCATTGGGGATATAACATCTTCCCGATCTTGTCATACCATGGGCTGCGACGACCTCAACTATGAACTCTTTTATCTGCTGGTATCAAAGCGAAGGTTTGCTGAGGTGCTGTAAGCACGATGAATTATGGTTTTTCCGCGATACTCAAGGCAGCCACAAACTTCTCCAACTCTTCTAGCTTTCTAAGACTAGGTGACACTATGGATTTTCTCATGACCCAGTCTTCTTTTGTCTCGATCATATTTATAGCGGCTCCTCCGTGATTTGGAAGTGGGTTGTTGTTAATATTCGGTGGCGCTGTTTGACAAATGATCACCTTTTGATCGATGAAGTCTTGAATCTTATGCCGCAGGTTAATGCAATCCTCGGTATTGTGTCCGGACCCTCTATAGTGATAAGCATAATACCAGTCAGCACTGAAGAAATGAGAGTCAGGATTTGCAGGTTTGGATGGAATGGGCTGGATAAATCCGACAGCCTTCAATCTCTTATATAACTGAGTTCTGGTTTCAGCTAACTGGGTGAAAGTTCGAGGAGCTTTCTTTTCCAGATTTGGGCGAGCGAGATTGACGTTAGTAGGAGGAGGAACTTGGCGGTTGTTCTGATTCTCGGGACCCTTCTGGTACATTTGAAAGTTTTGGGGAAGAGCTTGGTAAGTGGGCTGAACATTTGGTTGTGGATCTTGGTAGATGGGCTGCATATTTGGTTATGGATCTTGGTAGATTGGTTGAGTATAGAAAATTTGTTGAGGATTTTGTGGAGTTGGGGGAGGGGTTTTGTCGGAACAAGTGACTTCTTGTAGTTGGCTCCGAAGGGTTTCTTTGGTTTCATGCTAGGGTTGGAGGTCACTGAAGATACCTCCTCCCTCTTTTTCTTAGAAAGTCCTATCGATCCTGAGTAAGCGGATGCCTAGGAAATCTTGCCACTACGAAGGCTTTCTTCTACAATTTCTCTAATTTTGACTAGGTCATCAAACTTTTCTTTGACGGCTGATATCATTTTGTCATAAAATTCTGACTCCTGGGCGTGCATAAACACCGCGCTTATTTCTTCTTCCATCATAGGAGGCCGGACTCTTACTGCTTCCTTCCTTCATCAGTAGGCATAGTCCCTGAAGTCTTCGTTCGACTTTTGTCTGATGCATCCCAGAGAGTAGCGATCTGGGATGAGTTCTACATTGTATGCAAACCTTTGGGCGAAGTCTCGGGCGAGATCACTCCACTTAGCCCATTTTTTCAATTCCTGAGATGTGAACCATTCTAAAGACTCTCCATTCAGATTTCGACTGAAAAGCCTCATTAACAGGGCGTCATTCTTTTGGGCGCCGACTATCTGGTCGCAATAGCTTCTTAAATGGGCTTAAGGATTTCTGACACCATTGAAGGTCTCAAACTTAGGAATTTTGAATCCTTCTGGCAGGTCCATTTCGAGATGGATACAGAGATCATCATAGTTATAGCCTTTCTCGTAGAATGAACCTCGTAGCTCTTTGATCCTGACCATCTCTTCCTTTATTTGTGCTATGTCATGGTTGTGTTTCTTTTCTGCAGCTCTTAACTCTTTTTCCTTCTCCTCGTAGTGATCTAGCTCAGGGCTTTCCTGGACAGTGGTGAATGGTTCTACCATGGCATGGAAAGTGGTTGGTGGCATGTTTTGCACAGGTAGGGGCTGGACATGTGGAATGTCATTTGGATACGTGGGGGTACAGTTTTGTGGATTGGTGACATTGGGATAGTTATTTTGGGAATTATAAGTGTTTAGTGGCATGTTCTGGTAATTCGGAGGGAGGTTTTGTGGAAGGTAGGCACTCGGGTTGTTACCCTGGTTAGTATGTTGGACATGATGAGTATGGGTTTGGTACGAAGATCCGATGTGAAGAGGGTTGCTGGAGAGGGGTTCGTTGGGAGGTCTAGGAGCGGAGGCAGGGGGTATTTCTTGGTTGGCTTTCGGTCAATGGAGAGTTGAGTGAAGGAATCTGGAAAGGGGGCTGAGAGTTGCCCAAAGCTGGAGTGTTGGCTGCGATAGCCAGGCTAGCCATGTCTTTGGATTTCTGTACTTCTTCTTGCATCTTTTCCAACTTTCATGCAAGTTTGGCAATCATTTCATTCTGTTCGGCAAAAACACTGTCTCTTACAGCCAAAGCGTTCTCCTCTTTGCTATCAGTCATTTTCCCTTTAGAGAAGCGAGGGTTAGATGATGAATCTAAGTGTGCCTTTGAGCGGGTGAAGTAGGGATGTTCGTCCAGTTTGTCGACACAGATCAGTTTCCACTACCTGTTGAAGCAAAACAACTCAAAGACTTCCGGGTTAGATCCTGTTAGTAATGGATGATGCAAGATATCTAGCAGAGAATAAACACATAAGAATTTCTTTAAACACATAGAAGTTGCTTTTCGTCAAGGAAAATTGGTCCACGGGTAGTTTGACTCGAGGGTTCAATGGACAGGACTTTTCCCGTTGATTTTGGATAAACAAATTTTATTAGGAAGGTTGACTTGTTGTCCTTGTAGCACTTTGCTTGTTGTACTTTCCAAATTTACTGATTTTCTTGTAAAAGTAGGGAAATGAAAATTTCTTAAAGATAGGGGCCGGGCCTTAAAAGGCAGCCTACATATCTCACAAAGGAGAATTCAGGCCCTACGTAGTTCGAATGGGTGAAGGGGATATATTTTCATTTCATTTCATTTCTACTATCTTTTGATTACAACGGGAAAGTAAAGACAAGATGATAAAAGAAAATAACTACGATAGCCTTGCTACTTTTAAAGCTTCATTTGGATAGTGGTGGGTTTCCTGAACTTTTCTCGATCTTTAGGGATGATAAGGTGGGAATTCCAGCTCGATCTTCCCCGTGTCAATAAGATATTCCAAGTCAACTCGGAAATGGCGGCAAGTTTTGATGTCATGGCCCTCTATCCCTACGTGATAGAGGCAAATCTCTTTTCCTTAGCGCCAAGCCCTAGACATCTTGCTTGACTTCCTTTCCACTGGTTCTAGGATCTTGGCCTGAAACAACTTAGCATAGATCTCGTAGTAGGTGTCCTGAAAGACAGTGAAATCATAGAGGTGAATTTTCATTTCCTCGATGATCGGCATGCCATAACCAACTTGATCACATGTGAGGATGGTTCTGGGGCCTCACAAGTGGATTATCTGGCCCCTGGTAATCATGTGGTAAATTTGGGCTCTCAAGGCATTGCATTCATCAGTGGTATGCCCTTTTCGATGTGGGTGATAAGCGCACTCCTTGTGTTCATTCTGAGGGTGACATCCATATCTCTCAGATTGGTCAGGATAAAGAACTCCCATAGCTTTCAGAGTTTCATAAATTTCTTAACAGAGGATCACTTTTGGGTTTCTAGCATACTCTCGGGAGTGGAATTTGAGAATGACAGTCCCTCCCCCTGGCCTGAACCAGGTTAGACATACAACATCACTCTTGACCTTGGTCCAATGGTTGGTTATTTGCCTGGGAGGCAGGGCTTGTTCGACGATCCCTTGCTCGGGTTCTTCACTTTTTTCCATGAGATTTTCGAGGTGTTGCGCGAACTCTCCTTCCCTCTGATCATCTGCGGCTCTTGATCACGCTATTATTTCATCAATCTTAGCTATCCGATCTTCTGTGTCGGCTATCTCTTCATCTAGATTTGCGGATTTGACCAATGCTGCTTCTGTGAGTTGTTCTACCTTGTTGGTTGTTCTTTGGTTTCGGCTATCTTCCTGACTATTTCTTCTATCCTCCTAAGCATTGTTCCTTCAGTGTCCATAGTGAGTTAATTTCCTGTTGCATAAGAAAGTGGCTTTTAGTTGAGCTCAGATTTCCTGGGAAACTGAGGGACTCAAGGAGTGATTTTGGTCGGACTTTATGTAGTGGGCTTTATATCTGCTTAAGGTGTTATAAAAAAATTCGGCATAGAGTGGACCCATTTCCCTTGATTCAAGCAAAGCACGTAGCATATAAAGAAGTTTATATCACAATCACAGTAAATATCGCATCCTAACTGGGTGACCTTTTATGCCAAGGTTAGGCCTAGCGAGTTTGGAAAGACGTATGTGTCATATTTAAACCATTCTACTCCCCCCAAAATGGGATATATATATGTGGAAAACTTCCCTTTAAAAGGGATACAAATGCTGGCCGAAAAGGGGATACATTTTAAAGGGAGGGATAGAGACATCAATGTTAAGCCCACGCAGGGGCAATTTAGTAAAAGTAAAGACATACATATAAATAAAACCCACACAGGGGTGGATACACTAGAAATATGATGTATAGGGCCCCTCCTCGGTCCTGCTCCTTTTGGATGCTCCGGCAATGCTCCTGAGTTCGAACTGGCTTAGCCACATGTCACTTTGCAGTTTTACCACTTGTTCATGCACAGGTAACGCCCCCTCTTCCAAAGCTTTCTTAGTTATTTTGGAGTCGAGCTGGGTGATTCCTACCCTTATGTCTTCGAGCTCCTGATTTAATCCAGCTATGAAGCGCCGATCATCCTCCTGTTTAATGAGGAATTCCCGCTTTCTTTTAGCCATTTCCTCTTGAAGATTCAGTAATTGTAGATGAACATTGGGTCTGGAATCAACCCATGATTCTGATATAGCTGCTCCATCGATGTCCGCTTTCAACCATTGCTTATAGACATCCACATACCCGGGATTAAACCTATCTGAGGCCAAGGTCTGTAGACCCATTTTCTCAAGTGTCTTCCAGTCATGCCGGATCTTCCCAGCTTTCGGAAACTTTTCATGTTCCTCATAGTCGATGACATAGCAACCCAGGTGAACGGTTTTTGTCTTGATTTTAATCCTCCTAAATTGTCTAAGGACCCTTTGCGGAGCATAAGTTTGGATCCCGTGAATTCTCGGGAGAGGGAGGAAAGCTAGATCATGACATCTCAAAATTACCTCCTTCGAGTGAAAGTCATCGAACATCATCTGAACATTATCTTCTCCAAGCTCACAAAAAGCTTGGGCCCATCCTATCTTGGTCCTGTTCTTGGTGCCTCTGTCACTAAGTACCTCTGCCAATATTACGAAGTTATCGATTCCATGTGGGTTGGGGATTGCCTAGCTTCCTTTATCTTTGAACAAATACTTGAGAATCTAGTATTGTAGAAGTAGGTTGCACCCTTGGAAGTAACAATGACCGTTCTTGCATTTCCCCAAAGCTCTATAAATATCAAATAAGATGACAGGTACTAGAGGAAAATAACTGATGGTGGTTCCTTCTGTCAGGCCATGGAACATGGTATAGGCCACCATTGTTACCCGAGTGTTGATGAGGAGTTGTTTGTTTAAGGGAAATACCATAATTCCTAAAAGAGCCATAGTGAACGCCAAGGCTCGGGTCTTGTCCCACTCTTGAAACGTGTAGAATTCGCCTTGGTACTGAAAGAACCCTTCCCTAGTGCCGAAGTGGTTGTAGAGTTCTTGGAAGGAGATACTTGGACCCCTTATCCATGGGCATTGATTCTCCCGCAAGTAGAGATACTTTGCAATCTGAGTCGGGGTGGGTTTATTTGGTATTAAGATGCCTTGTTGAGGCCTTAATCTCCTTTCGTTGGCTGTTCCCACGATTTCTATGCAATCTCTGAGTTCTTCTATCGTTGGGGTCATTTACATCGTTCCGAACCGGAACACCATTTTCTTGTTATCCCAATATCCTGTTAAGACCTCAATCAATTCTGGCCAGGCCTCCATATCTAATAAAGACGACAAATGTCCCATATACTGACGGACTGTCTTTTGACGGTTAGGACCCAAATTTATCCACCAAATTCGAAGGAGGAGAGGCGCTTCTTTCACCATATCGAACTTGAGGAATTTTGACATCCTATAAATAGAGTAGCTTATTAGCCCCTCCCCCTAGGACGATAGTCAGGCTACAACACATACGTCTTTCAAACGGCACATAGTTGGATGCTACGTCGTCGGGTCGAAAACTCCTTTGACGTGTTTTGGTGGTTTACTAATGGACTCAATATCCCTTGGATATTATGACATCCTAGTCTAATGCCTATTTCAGGATTTGGTTTCGCTCTATCCTGAGTTTCTAGAATAGGTTTCGAAATCGAACGGGAACCCGGGCGGACAACCCAAGCTTGAAACAACAAGTGACCGTTAACCGACCGCGGGTCAACTACTTCACTCGTCTATTTCGGAAATTGTGTGTTTTTGTTAAGAACGACCGCAAAGACTTGCGTAATCGCCTTTTTACCCATAATGCAGTCTAATGTTTTTGCCAAGGGAGGCGGAAGATTCCATGAACAGTTTATAAGTGCGAGAAAGTAAACAAGTAATGAAAGCAATAAGAGTTTACTAATTATTAAAATTCCGAATAGTTAGTCAAATAAGTTAGTTGCAAACAATTGGGTCAGAACCTAGTTGAATTATCCCCAGCGGAGTCACCATTTATGTTTTATCGGGAAAAAATGTGACATGTAGTTGAAAATCTCATTTCAAAAATCTCAAGTTAAAGTTTCAAAATGTTTTCAAATTAAAGCAAGAGTCCCCACTTAATTAATTAAGAAAAATTAAGAAAACCTTGAAAAAAAATTCTTTAAAATCTAAAACAGATAAAGACTTTAAAAATTTCGAGATTTTGGGTAAGGGTTCAAATTAATGTTTAGAGAAAGTTTTTAAGGCATTCGAAACATCCGCTAACTCGCGGTTACCCGGACTTATTTGAAAATAACTTATTTGACAAACTTTTTGAAAAGATCTTATTTTGATTATATTTTAAGAAGAACATCTCATTCCATTTGGAAAACACAGTAAGTGCAATAAGAAAAGATTGATATTAAAGAAAACACATGAAGAGTTTGTTTTGAAAAAGGAAAAGAGGAAAACATGCTAGATACTCAAAGAAACATGCTTGATTTTCGATTATTTAAAACTCAAAGATGCTAACTGTTCATGAAGAAAACATTAAATAATTTAAAGAAAATTAAATCAGAAATGTTTGTCTTTTGGGAATAATTCAACCAAGTTAAAAGTGTCAGTCCAAATTAATACAAATAATCCTAGACTAACTAATACCAGAGTTAAGAATATAATTAAGTCATTTGCTTGGCTTAAACCTGTCCTAAATCTAGTTCGTGGGCCCTCTTTAGGCCCACCGCCGCTCAATTTGGACTTTAGTCCAACTAACTGCTCCTGCTAATTTGCACTTGGACTTTAACTAAAAATTTTCTGGAATTTTCCAGTTTGGCTGCTGCCACTCTTTCACTATCCGCTTTGGCCCAATTTCTCAATTTGTTTCCTCATCCTGAATTGCAAGACGGACTGATTCAAGGTTTTGGGCCGGCCACGGCCTAATAGAAATGCAAGGGGGAAGGAGAGTCCAAATTGGACTCAAATAAGTTTTACATGCAAGGCAAAAAAGGATAAGAATTAGTACATGACAGTTTTTAACAAGTTCAGAAACAAAGCTATAAATGTCAGTTTGTTCATTTTGAGCAAACAATAGACAAGCTATTCAACGGACTAATATTATCATACTTAAAAGAAGCTTGAATACACAGGAATTAACACTACGGCAAACATGCAGACCCATTTTTTGAAGCAACAATTTATAGATCTCGTTCTTTTAAAACTTAAAGGGAATTCCCAGGTGAATCAAACATGAATCACATTATTGTTTAACCACAAAGAGATCAACATGAAAGAGGGAGATTATAGCATGTCCAGGAATTAATTCTAATATACTAAATTCGAATAAGAAAAGTGCAGAATGAACACAAACATATTGGAGCAAGATGCAAACAAAGGGAACAATAAGTGCTACTAAGAACATTTACTGAACTTATGATGATCCATGGTAAAATAACAATCATCATATGATTCGTTCAAAAGGAAAAAAAAATAGCCTAGGACCCTATTGAATCGCTTATGAACAGTGAGAAAACAGTCACATTTTAGTTAGGTTGAAACATACGAAGCAAAGAAAGGAGCATACATCATGCATCGTCCAATATAACCAAGGGATGAAAGTAAGAGGGACAACCAGTTAAGACTTGATATTTCTTAATTACACCTTACAGTCCTGATATGTATAGCTTAGCATATCGAATATACATATAGGGAAGGCAATGAAGATTGATACCCATCGCAGGATCTTAAAACGAGAACTTTCAGAGAAGAATAACATATCACGAAGGGATACATTTCGTTTCTAGTTCTGAGTCTCAACAGGGAACTCAAAAAAAGAAAAAAGAAACTCATGCGAAATCTTCATATGACTAGTACTCTTGATAAATGATTCAGGTCTTTTCAAGCAGAACCAAAATTAAATCGAAATTGTCACTAATCAGTTCAACATGAGCAAATGTCACCCATGAACACATACAACCATTTTAAAGCATGAAGAACAGAGAACAAGAAAAAACAGACGAAAATTTTAAGAGCTTCCATACTTGACAATAACAAATTCTTAAACTTTCACCCATAACTCCTTCACACCATACCAAATAAACCAGACCAGCCTAAAACCAGAGATTTCTAGAATAAAACAGAACTTATAATCATAGCAACATCATCCTAAAACCAACAGAAATATTTTCTAAACACTCAAAATCACGGAACCAGCAGGGACATTTCTAATAACATAGCTTTACAATTTGCTAAATCAACAACAAGAAAGAAAAGAAGAACGAAAAGAAGAGACAAGGAGTTTAGCTTCTTCGGAGCAGCGACTGAGACCACAAGCTTCAACGGAGAACTTTACCACCGGAATTGAACTTGGGGTTCTTGGATTTAAACTTTTAGTAGTATTTTTTCTCTGAAATCTTTTGATTTTATGTGAGCTTGAGAACGATTCTCCAAAGAAACTCCAAAAACTTCAAAAGCCAGCCCTTAATCCCATAAACCCTTGTGGTTTATATAGGGGAATTTTGAGGGTGAAAATGGGGGGGGGGGGGGAAACAGGGGCATTTCCGGATTTTTCTTTGAGGAAATTTGAAATCCCTTAATAGATAAGCTTTCACAGCCAAGGATTTGTACGAAATTTGTACAAATATCCCCAAACATCGCAGAGAAATTGACACCTAGCCGCTTCTAGAGGGTTCTCAATGATGCCAACATGATTTTGGGCGGAGCTTGGACGACGTTTGGAAATATTGACAGCGCTTGTCGTCGTTGAGCTATGAACCATTAGGGTTCGTACTGGGTTTTTGTCGTCTGGCAGAAGAAGACAAACGGAGGGAATTAATGGGTGTACTGGGTGAGCTGATGTGTTGTACGAGGCTCATTGCTTGTACAACGTCATCTTTCTGGGAATGTGTGAGAGAGTGGCGGGGTAAGCGACATTAGGGTTTCTGGTGTTTGTTTGGAGAAAAGAAGAAGAAGAGGCTTAAGGGGCGTTTGGTTGTGACTGAGTTGAGGGAAAGAGAGAAAGGAGTATAAGGGTGTGAGGGTATAAGTGAGGTGTTGGGTTGGACCGGGTCAGAGCGAGTAAATAAGGTGGGCTGGGGCAGATTGAAAGGGAAATAAGGAGTGGGCCGGTGAATTTTTAAGGCAAAGCTGGCCCAAAAATTGGCTGATGAAGGAGTGTTGTAAGGGTGTGTTTAAAATGTGGACACATTTGCAAAAATGTGGCCACTTTAGTTTTAGGAAATAGCCACATTAGGAGGAATTTAGGCAAATTCGGTCAGAATTTAAACGATTTTAGAAATTTAGGCTAGAATTGGAATAGAGACGAACTAATCAAATCAATCACTCGAGCTTCCTTAAATTTAAACAAATTGAAATAATTATTGTATTTAACACATAATTACCTCATTTCAATTTATGAAATTAATTTACTCAATTAATGTATCATTTTGAAATAATTTGGAGGAAAATTAAACGTTTAATCTTTTAGAAGGATTTCTAATGAAATTAGACTTTAAAATAATTCTTTAAGTAAACTTATATAAATTCCACGTAATTAAACATGAAAGATATAAATTATTACTCGGAACTATTATAAAGCTTATTTGGAAAATGTTTTATCCCTTTTTACAAAACAATTATTTCAAAAATTTGTTTAAATTTCAAAAAGGCTCAAGATTAATTCGTAATGTGGCGGGTAAAAATTGGGTGTCAACATGATTTCCACACATAGAAATTGCGTTTCTAGGCACGGGGCAAACTTTAGCGATAGAAATCACCAAAAATGCACCTTGAACACTCAAGAACTCTCTTGGAACCCTCCCTTATGTTTTCTCTCTGTTTCAGAACTGTTTTGGAGTTTTAAAACGTGAATTTGAGGCTTTAAATCGATTTTGACCCGACGTGGTTCGCGACCCGGTTTCTGCCCAGATAGTCCGCGGTAAAACAGTCATAACTTTTTACTCCAAGATTTATTTGATGTGAGGTTTTATGCGTTGGAAACTAGACTTGTAGAACTTCGATTTGGTAGGTCGGGGGACTCCTAAATCTTTATATATTGAGAGAAAAGCTCTGAGACATTTGACCCAAAGTTCAGAAAATTTATTAAAGAAACTTACGATAACTTTTGCCGACTTGATTGACTTCAAAACTTATCATACGACCATAAAGGCCAAACAAACGGCCCGGGCACCGAACTACCGGTCCCGACAAGCCTTAAATGACTTGGGGCCACTACAGGCAAGCTCTAACGATACAAGAAAGGCAAAAATGCATAAATGACCGGAAGGGTCATTACATCATCCACTACTAAAAAGACTTTCGTCCTCGAAAGTCAAGTACAAGGAAGTACCTGAAGGCTCAAACAGCTGCGGATACTGAGCCCGCATATCTCTCTCGGTCTTCAAGGTAGCCTCCTCAACTGGACGGTGCCTCCACCGAACCTTGACAACCGGGATCTCCCGAGACCTCAATTTCCTGACATCTCTAGCCAAAATAGCTACCCGCTCCTCAACAAAGGCTAAAATCTCATCCAACTGAACAGAATCCCACTGCAACACATGAGACTCATCTGGAACATACCGCCACAACATTGATACATGAAAGACCAAGTGCATAGCTTAAAACATCGGAGGCAAAGCTAACTGATAGGCAACACTACCAACCCTCTGGAGATTCTCGAATGGCCCAATGTACCTGGGGCTAAGCTCGCCCCGCCTACCAAATCTTATCACACCGTTCATGGGCGATACACGGAGAAATACCAAATCACCAACGCTAAAATCTAAGGCACGAAGTCTATGATCAACATAGCTCTTCTGCCTACTCTAGGCTGCCCGAAGTCTATCCTGAATCACTCTGACTTGGTCTAAAGAATCCCGAAGTAAATCTGTGCTCTGTGGCCTAGACTCGAAATCATCAACCCAACCAATCGATGATCTGCAATGCCAACCATACAAGGCCTCTAAAGGTGCCATGCCGATGCTCGAATGGAAACTATTATTATAAGCAAACTCAGCCAAAGACACAAACTGATCCCACGAACCTCCAAAGTCAAGAACACAGGCTCGAAGCATGTCCTCCAAGACCTGAATGGTCCTCTCGGACTGGCCATCTGTCTGAGGGTGGAAAGCAGTACTAAGCTGAACCTCTATACCCAAATCTCACTAAATATCCCTCCAAAACTGAGAGGTGAACTGAGTGCCGCGGTCTGAAATGATAGAAGATGGGACCCCGTGCAACATAACAATCTCACGAATGTAGATCTGAGCTAGCTTCTCTGCCCCGTAAGAAGTCTGAACTGGCAAGAAGTGTACCGACTTAGTCAGCCTATCAAAGATCACCCAAATATAATCAAACCCACAAAAAGTACGAGGTAAACTAAAAATGAAGTCTATAGTAATACCTCCCACTTTCACTCAGGAATGGGATGTCGCTGCATAACACAACCAGGTCTCATGTGCTCAAACTTCACTTGCTGATAGTTCAAGAACCGAGATACAAACTCTGCTACATCCCGCTTCATACCACTTAACCAATAAAGCTATCTCAAGTCTCTATACATCTTTGTTCTGCCAGGGTAAATTGAGTATCTAGTACAATGTGCCAAACGAATTATCAACTGAATTAAATCACTAACCCTCAGAACACAAAGGCGACTATCAAACCTCAGAATCTTATCTGAATCTAGAGTAGCCGGACTGGCCTCACCCCGGAAAAACTGATCATAAAGGTCACATAACTGCTGATCCTCAAACGACGGCTCTGAATCTGATCGATCAAAGTAGAACGAACCTCGACACTGGCGAGAACTCTGCCAGGATCCGACATGTCAATCCTAACCAAACAGTTAGCCAAGGACTAGATGTCCAAGGCCAACAGTCGCTCAGAAACATAAAGTGAAGCTAGGCTGCCCATACTCACCGCCTTTCGGCTCAAGGCATCCGCTACCACGTTTGCCTTGCCCGAATGATATATAATAGTGAAGTCATAGTCCTTCAGTAGCTCGACCCATCTCCTCTGCCTCGAGTTCAGCTCTTGCTGACTCGTGATATACTGAAGACTATGGTGATCACTGAAGATCTCACAGTGAACTCCATATAGGTAATGCCTCCAGTTCTTGAGCGCAAAAACTACTGCCGCCAACTCCAAGTCATGGGTGGGGTAGTTGCGCTCGTGAACCTTCAGCTTCCTTGACGCATATGTTATCACTAGACCCTTTTGCATCAACACACAACCAATACCAACCCTGGAAGCATCACAATACACGGAGAAGCTCTGACCCTCAACCGGCAAAGTCAAAACTGGAGCTGAAGTCAATAAGGCCTTAAGCCTCGGAAAGTTGTCCTCGCACTGATCCGACCACTGAAATGGGACACCCTTCCTAGTCAACATAGTCATGGGTGCTGCTATGGAAGAAAATCCATGAATAAACCGTCTGTAGTAACCTGCTAACCCAACAAAGTTGCAAACCTCGGTAGAAGTAGTAGGTCTAGGCCAATCACAAACCGCTGAAATCTTTCCCGGATCAACCCTAATCCCATCCTTAGACACCACGTGCCCTAGGAATGCAAGCGACTCAAGCCAAAACTCACACTTTGAGAACTTGGCCTTTAGCCGTTGATCTCCCAAAGTCTGGAGTTTTATCTTCAAGTATTGCTCATGCTCATCTCTACTAAGTGAGTATACGAAGATGTCATCTATGAAACCTATCACAAATGAGTCCAAATATAGGCCAAGCACCCTGTGCATCAAGTTCATAAAGGCTGCATGGGCATTAGTCAACCCAAAAGACATCACCAGGAATTCATAATGGACATAACGTGTCCTGAATGCTGTCTTAGGGATGTCCTCCGCCCTAATCCTCAACTGATGGTAGTCGGACCTCAAATCAATCTTCGAAAACACGATTGAACCCTGAAGCTGATCAAACAAGTCATCAATCCTCGGCATCGGATACCTATTCTCCACTGTCAGCCTATTCAGCTACCGATAATCAATACACATTTGTATCGACCCATCCGTATCGACCCATCCTTCTTCATCACAAAGAGAACATGAGCACCCCAAGGTGACATACTCGGTCTAATAAACCCCTTAGCTAACAGATCCTAGAGCTGCTCCTTAAGATCCCTTAACTAAGCTGGAGCCATATGGTAAGGAGAAATTGAAATGGGCCTAGTGCCCGGCTCTAACTCAACAGAAAAATCAATATCTCTCTCAGGTGGAAGGCCTGACAGGTCGGTAGGGAACACATCTAGGAAGTCCCTATTTATAGGAAAAGACTCAAGAGACGGAGGGTTAGCACTAGCATCTCGGACATATGCTAGATAAGCTAAACACCCATGGGAAATCAACTTCCTAGCTCGAAGACAACAGATGATCCCAGATGGTGCGCGGCCAACAGAACCCTGCCACATGACTGAGGATACACCGGGCACGACTATGGTAACGATCTTGGCATTACAATCCAAAACTGCACGGTTAGGAGATAACAAGTCCATGCCCAGTATCATATCAAAATCTGACATATCGAGTATCATCAAATCAACCCAAGTCTCCAAATCACCAACAGATATCACACAGGATCTCACAATCCGATGCAATACTAAAGAATCTCCTACTGGGGTTGAACAAAAATAACAATATATAATGGCTCACTAGCCAACCCCAAACAAGGCAGAAGGTAGGCAGACACATAAGAACAAGTGGATCCAGGATCAAATAAAGTCATGGCAGACTGATGGCATACAAAAATCATACCTATAATCACAACATTTGTGGCCTTTGCCTCCACACAGGGAGGCGCAGTAGCAGGGTGTTCTCATGACCTCTTTGCACCCAGGGCTTCCCCCTAAGCGGATGTATGTGCAACCTCAGAAGGCCGCTCTCCAATCATACCCAAATACTGTAATAGTAAAGCCCGAATATCTGAAGACTGAGCTGGGGCTAAAGCTGGCATAGAAATGGGTGCTGGAGCTAGTACTGGAGCTGGTGGTACCTGGGCTGCTCCCTGATCCACATGCTACTCGGGCTCTACCTCAACTCTAGTAGCTCTAGTAGGTGCCGCTGCTTGGGGGGGTCCTCGACCCCTAGCTGGAGTCAGAGGCTGATCTCCGCCTGATGCTGACACTCTCGTACGAACCATATGCGGAAGAATGAAGTAGAACAAATGAGATTTTAAGAAACTTCAAGGGTACTATACATGATACAAAAGCAATGAAAGAGTCATATTTCATAAGATGCCACTATAGCCTCCTGAAGATTGAGTACGAACGTCTCCGCCCCGATTCGCAAGACTCTACTAGACATTGTCCCTTATACCGATAACACCGGTGAACCTAGAGCTCTGATACCAATCTGTCATGGCCTGATTTCTCAGTCATGATGACACCTACAACCCCCCAGTAGGCAAACCAATCCCCGTAGCCCAGAACAGTTAGTAATGGTCTACTATCTAACAAAAAAGTGGGAGAACAGTTTAATAAGAAAAAGTAAGGGAACAAGATGAAGATAATAGATAACACGAATATATATATACATATTTGGAAGCTAAATCAAACCCCAAATCTTGGTATCATAGTATAGAGCCAGAACTACATACATGGAGTGAAAATGATCCAAAATAATATATACAGATGTCTCGGAATAGTAATAGAGTACATAAAGCAAAAGATAAACTAAGGCTAAGCTCCGATCTACAAGAGCTCACCCTCAGTCTAAAGTAGTCCCCAAAAGATCTCCAAGAATGAATCAAAACAATCTAGCAACGACGGTGCACGCTAGGATCTGCACCAGAAGATGCAGAATGTAGTATGAGCACCAAATGAGAATCATTAGGTACCCAATAGGTATCATTGGCTGACTGGATAGAAGCAATAGAAGCAAGTAGTCATGGATATCAATAAAAAAGGTACACAGAAACTAGCCCAGTGGGAAGGTAACAGAAATAACATGTAGGCCAGCAAGTAGAATATATACACAACAGGCACAGGTGAAAGTAAGAAAACACGCACCTGGGATCCTTGCAATAACAGTATATACATAATAAGTTTACGGAATGGACGATATACTGGTAACCTCAAGTATAAGGAAAAGGGAGCGAAGAGTAGAGATAGACATACTAAGAAAATAGAAATCAAAGATCGAGCTAATCATGAGAAATCTCAAATCTAGAAACCAACAACCTATAGTTGTAACAAGGAACAATTTCGTAAATAAATAACAAGAGTCTACCTACAGTCCCCGGGCCGCCCATATAACCGAGGAACACAACAAGTGAAAACAAACCCTCTGGCATCCCATACTACTGGAGCATACAATCAACAAACAACAAACAAGGTATAGCCTCAAACAATGAATGATATGATGCATGAAGATCTCAGGTGACATGGTATCTCTAAATGTACCACTTTGGGTGCCGATCGGGCCCAGCAGGTAGGTTCAATGGAAGGACACTGCCCATATACCTCTACTCCACCGTATACCCTCCCTCTGGCACACGTAGCCTAAAGCCCTAGGCCCAGAGCGGCAAGGTCCATGGAGGTCCCGGACCTCATACTAAAACTCAGTATGAAAATATGTCATCCGGAAGCAAGTCCAGGTTCAAGATTGATACCCAGTCTCGAATATGCATGCCCAGACCCTGTACAGGACTAAAGTAGTGGGAAAATATCTCAAAAACCCCTCTAAGGGTGCCCGGGCATAACCGAGTCTAAACAGTAAAAAGTCACCTCAGATGCTCGGTCCGACTGAGACTAAAATCATCACAGTTTAGTAGGAAACTCAACTAGTACCCCGGCCCTGCCGAGTCTAGCGTCAATAGTAAAACTGGTGATAGAAATCATAATTTATCCTTCTTTTACTCCAAGCAAATTCATAAGTTAAATCAAACCATTTACAGTTTATTTCCTATAAAAAATGGGCCTCCAGGGCCATGCAAGGTTCGGAAAATAATCCAGTAAGCCCGAAGCCAAAACCATATTAAAACATGGATAAATCCTCTTTATATGCATGGAAATAAATGATCAACACAAATAGCCGCCCAACAGCTCACAATCAACCTATCGGCCTTGCACAGGCCCACAACTCCTCAGCAAGCATAACCAGCCTAGAAGGATATTTCTATGTCTGGAACTCGCAGAAATTTCCAATAATCCACCTTCTATGTTCTAGAGTCAACAAGGCCTCACAGGACCAGTAGGGTAAATAAAATGTATCGGCAAGTATTACAAGCATCGGAGGAACCAAAGTAGGCGGACATGAATAAAGCGGTCAAGGTCTGTGGTACCAGCCTAATAAACTCAACCCAAGAATGCCCATTAATAAAATTTTATCCTATATATACAAAGTCTAAAGGATTTAGACCGTAACCTACTTGTCATCCGATGAACTAGCTGTGGGAACGGCATCGTCCAGGCTCGAATTGCTCCAGGAAGCTCTGAATCACAAAATAACCTTCCAACGAACGTCCGAATGCCCATAGTTCCTTACGTCCTAAGCTTCACAATCACTATATATAAGAAGCTTATACTCACCTATAAACAGTTCATAATTGAGCTTAAATCGGCAGATTTCCCAAAAGGATCATAACTTGACGAAATGCCCGTAGAACTTCATAAAAATGATCATAAAACATCCCCGAGATGGTTACCTTAGCAAACCAAGTGTAAATCATGAAGAACCACCAAGAAATACCAAGTCCTATCTTCTGAAACCAGCTCCAAACGTGGCTTATCGAAGGGGAAAATGATTGCCACGCGAAGAGATCGCGTTTCTAGGCACGGGGCAAACTTTAGCGATAGAAATCACCAAAAATGCACCTTGATCACTCAAGAACTCTCTTGGAACCCTCCCTTATGTTTTCTCTCTATTTTAGAACTGTTTTAGAGTTTTAAAACGTGAATTTGAGGCTTTAAATCGATTTTGACCTGACCCGGTTCGTGACCCGGTTTCTGCCCAGACAGTCTACGGTAAAATAGTCCTAACTTTTTACTCCGAGATCGATTTGACATGAGGTTTTGTGTGTTGGAAACTAGACTTATAGACCTTCAATTTGGTAGGTTGGGGGACTTCTAACTCTTTATTAAAGAAACTTACGATAACTTTTGGTGACTTGCTTGACTTCAAAACTTATCATACGACCAGAAAGACCAAACAAACGGCCCGAGCACCGACCGGTATCGGCAAGCCTTAAATGACTTGAGGCTGCTACAGACAAGCTCTAACTGTACAAGAAAGGCAAAAACACGTAAATGACTGGAAGGGTCATTACACTTGTAGCCTCCTGCAGATAGGATATGAATGTCATCGTACCGATCTGCAAGACTCTACTTAGACACTTGCTTCTGTACCACAACACCGGTGAACCTACAACTCTGATACCAAGCTATCACGACCCAATCTCTCAAGTTATGATGGCACCTATAACCCCCAGATGGCGAACCAATCCCCGTATCCCAGACGGTTAGTAATGTGCTACTAACTAACTAATACGCCCAATAAGCAGAAAATAAGCGAAAGCAGAATATAAAAATAGACAAAGCGGAAGCAAAACCTGAATATATACATTGAAACTACACTAACCCCAAGACATGGTATTGACAGTACAGAAGCTTCTAATAGAATACAAGTGCTAGAAGGAAAAAAATACAATATAAATCAGTCTTCGAAAGTACAAGGAGCAACAGTGCCAAAAGATGAGATGGGGTCAAACCCCGACCGTCGGGAGCTCACCCTAGTATCGAATATCTCAAAAGTGGTACGAGTCTCCAACGTGATCAACGGCGAAAGCTCACACTAATGTCTGCACCAAAAAGATGCAGAAGTGTAGTATGAGCACCAAGACAATGGGTACTCAGTAGGCATCATTGACCGATTGAGGCATATAAAATTTAAAATATTAATAAGCCAAACACAATAAAGCAGTCACGGATGCAAGGAAGAAGCACAAGGAACTAGCACAAGGAGCAATCAACCAAGAGTTACAAGTATACATGCTAGCACAAACATATACATAACACAGAAACACAGGTGTAAGGAAGGAGAATACACATGGAATCCTCATAATAATAGTATATAAAAGGAGAAAGAGTCAGGAATATGGCGGTATATCGGTAACCTCAAGTAAAAGGAAAAGAAGGAACGCAGTCTAACATACTCAAGATGGAATCAACAAGCATAAGGAAATTATAACACCAATCTAACTTCAAGATAGCATAAACAGGAATCCACCTCACAAGTACAACCCTAGGATGGAATAACTAACCCATAATAACTGAGAAATACTACTCAAATCCTGATAAGAATGGAACCAGAAACTCACAATCTACTCAGAAGGCCACACAAAAGTGCCTCAATAAGATAGGACTCCCTAGCCCTCTCAATAATCAAATAGCCTCAACAGGCTAATAACCGCAAAAATCACCAAGAAATAAGGACCATAACCAGCTCTATAAAGCGACAAGAGTAATCTAAACTACCTACAGTCCCAACGGCCGCCCATACAACCGAGGAACGCAATCAAGTGAAAACAAACCCTCCGACCGCCCATACAACCAGAGCATACACTGAACACACAACAAAAAAAGATTGAATCTTAGTGAAATATGCATGATGATGATAATGATGGAACCGGTAATAGTGACTCTGTATGTACCTCCCCCGGCACTTTGGCAGGAGGACACATGGTGGGACGTGCTCGCTATACCTCATACTATGCTATATACCCCTCTTCTAGCATGCTCAAAATATATTAAGGTCGTGGAATCGAGGGCCCATGGAGGTCCCTGACCACATACAGTAATGAACGCGAAATCTCAGAGAACCAGAACCTCGAAGTACATGCCCAAAGTTGAACCGGGTCTAAAATAGTAGTAGTAATCTCAAAAGACCCTCTCAAAGGGTGCCTGAAGTATACTCGGGTCTAAATAAGTGATAAAAGTCTCAATAACCCTCTCAAAGGATGACCAGAGCGTATCTGGGTCTAAATCAGTAAGAAATCAGGTCTAGTGCTCTGCCCAGCAAAGCCTAGTATCAGTAGGGAATCAAGTCTAGTGCTCTGCCCAGCAGAGCTTAGTATCAACATGAAATCAGTGTGAAATCATCCAAAATCTCATGCCATCATTAGATTATACCAAAAAGGGGCCCACGGGGTCATGCAAGTTTGGGAAAAATCGTCTATAGCGGCTCGCAGCCAAAACCAAAGTAAAACATGCAGGGAAAACCTTTGTCATGGATGATATGCTCGCACAAAAATATGAATTAGCCCAATGGCTCACAAAAATTCCTACCGACCCTGCACAGGCTCCACAACTACTCAGCAGACATAACCAGCATAAAAGGATATTTCTATGTCCGGGACTTGTGAACATTCCTAAATAACCCATCGTCTATGTTCCAGAGTCAAAACAAGGTCGTACTGGACAACAAGGGTGATATAAAGTACTACAAAAATACTACAATCAATGCATGAAGTAAACGAACAAAAAGGACGGGCAAGGTCTGGGGTACCAACCTAAAATAACCCACCCAAGGATGCTAATTAATACAGTTATAGCCTATATACGTAGATTCTAGGTATGGAAAACCATAACCTACCTGTCATCCAATGACTAGCTGCGAGAATGACGTTGTCCAGGCTCGAACATCTCCAGGAAGCTCCAATTCTCAAAAACACTATCAATACAATAATCTACATATACGAGACTAACGATACCCATAATGCTATAAACATAACAGGATTGAAATCCGGGTCACAAACAGGTTGTGGGCCCTGTGACCCAAAACTGGAAATGAATAAAACACATGTGTTCCTCACCATACCCGGAGCACATGCTCAAAAATTGAGTGGAAATGGACAACAATTGGGACTCAAAACAGCCCGCTCAAGTCAAGAATTAAGGATGGAATTTGAAGGAAAAATTCCGAAAATTAATCAAAAGAGACTTACCACCACAAGAAGACGAGCTAAGGAAGTGGGAACTCCGAATCTATGATCATGCAAAGCTCAAAATGGCAGATTCTACAACAGAAATTTGAGCTTAAGGAGGTGGAAACAATGGTGAATTTATAGAAAACAAAAGAAGGCAAGGTGGGGAAGAAGACTTACCAATTGTCGAGGAACCACGAATTATAGAAGAACAACAATTTCCCAAAGCTAGGAACTGATTTGGAGCAATTTAGGGAGTGTTTTAGGGGCCTTAGAGTTGGGGAAGTTGAAGGATAATGGCTGGAAAAATGAAGGGTTCAGCTTAAATAGCTGCTAGAAATTACCCTTCGCGAACGTGGCCAGCCCTCCGCGAACGCGATAAAAAAAAATGGGGTGGCTCGAATTTGTCTTTCGCGAATGCGGCCAAGGCATCGCCTTCGCGAAGAGCTTAAAGGGTGGCTGGAAAAATGGTCTTCGCGAATGCGGCCAAGGCCCGTAAACGCAAAGCACAAAAAGTGCTATGACAACAACCATATGTTCAAGGGAAGAATTCCACACTTTGGGTCCTCGAGAACACATCTGGGGTCCCGCAAACACAAAAAACATGAGCTATTCGACCAGAAATGGCATTCTGGATCTATTGAAATTGAAGAAAATCCCATTGGAGGTCAATTTGATTAAAAATGGGTCCCACACCCAAAATCAACCTTTAGCCAACTATTTCCAAAATGGAACCCAATGGCCAAAAACAAGTCCGGAAGCCTCGGGACTCGAGCCAATAGTCCATCTAGCCTAAACTTGACATTTTGGAGCTAACAAGGCAGATGAAATTTTCATCCGAGGCCTTCTTCTCCAAATGTTGACCAAATTCAACCAAGCAAGCTCAACTGGCCTGGAAACACAAAACGAGAGAGAATTCTAAGCTAAAAAGCTCCCGGATCCTGACCAAAGGTCCTACTAGACCAAAGTCCACGCTCTGGAACTAAAGGGAACACTCAGAATTTTATTCCGAGCACGTTCACTAAGAATGTTGAATGACCAAACAGATGGCCCGGGCACCAAACTACTGGTCCCAATAAGCCATAAATGACTTGGGGCCTCTACAGACAAGCTTTAACGGTACAAAAATGCAAACATGGGTAAATGACTGAGAGGGTCATTACAATATCAAGGAAAATTTTATTATATTTTTTATCAAGAAATTTTATCATATTTTTGTTTTTTTCATGTCATATTCTTTTAAGGAGGGCCTTTACATCACTTTGTAGCTACATTTGTCACTTTTTATATTCGACCATCTCTTTTTTAAGATCACACAATTATATCACAGTGTTTGCTACAATACTACTCAAGAAAGTAGGGTGTAAAAACTAGATTTCAACAAAAGGATCAAGAAAAAAATACGACTACCAAATGAAGGGCTACAGGCTTAAAGGGCTAACTAGTAGTAATAATATCTGAAAAGGCAAGTATTCACAAGACACATCAAAGAAACCCTATTATCATATTCTAAACAGTGCAATACTTTTTATATCACGTCAATTCATGCAGGACAAGTTCTAGACTAAGATGAAAAATATGAAATATGCAAAAAAAATTTTTACCTCTCATGGTACAAGTATCAATCAAGATTGATTAATTTTACTTTTAAGACAGACAGAGTCATCACGAACTATATAATAAGATAAAATTATGTACAAAGTCACTACTCTGAACCTAGGTGTCAGAAAGTTTGCTATTTTATTAACGCTCAAGCATTCACCGAAAAGTACTACTCAAGCTCAGGATTAAATTGCCAATATCAAACAAGTCAAAAAGGTCTTTTCTTTTCTCTCTTAAAAAAATACTCCTATAAAGGAAAAAAAGAAAAAAGATATAACTATAATTCCCTCAAGACAGTCGTCATCCATTCATCATTGGAAAAACTCTCTACCCAAGACTAAAAGAAAAAATATTACTAAAAATAAAAATTTACCCTATTCAAAGGGCCCTCCTAAAAAAAGAATCGAGGTCATAATAAAAAAGTAAGAGGTGGATGAGATATGCCTCTTAAGACACTAAAATTAAAGGCCAAACTAAAAACAATAAAATCTTTTTGTATTTTTTCTTTTGCTAAAAAATAAATAAAATTCTATTGCATGATCACCCTTCAAACTCAAAATTATCGAAAGATATTGCACCCCACGCTTAAAGTCATACTTTGTCCTCAAAGCAATTCATAGCAACAACTAGAAACGAGGGTTAGAGATACTCCCTGAATCCCTCTACGACCTAGCTAGCAACATGTTTTATCATAATTCCCTCCAAGGATTGCATGATCCCACACTTAAGTTCAAACTTGCTCCTTAGCTTCAGATTTGGGTTCTCAAACTTTCCTTAATCTGCATAATGAAAATAAGAAAAGAAACTATGACATTGTAAAAATAAAATAAGAACCTACACTATTAAAAATAGGGCTGCGTTCCGATAAGCATCTGCTTTAACATCGCAACACGACACTGTCACTATTAAAAATAACTCAAAAAAATATGAATAGAAAAGCGATGAACAACGTCGCTCCAGAAAAGCAACGACAAAAGCAACATTGTCCGTCTCTTTTTTTTTAAAATTTATAATTATTTTTTTACAAATGCGACGGACAACGTCACTTTTTTTGTCGCTTTTTTCGTGAATTTTTGCGCCAAAATTATTTAGAAATAACTAATATTTATTTTTGTGATGACCCTTCCGATCATCTTTCCATTTACACATTCAATGTACTGTTAGAGTATTCCTGTAGCGACCCCAAGTTATTTATGGCTTTCAGGGACCGATAGTTCGGTGCCCTGATCATTCATTTGGTTGTTTTGGATGTTTTCCTCTTCTAGAGCTTAAACTTAGAATATCATTGACTTTAGTCAACATTTTTAGCTAACACACTCAAAATCAAATTTTGAGAGTTCCGTTAGCTTCAGAGGTTGAGTTTTGGTCTAGTTGGATCTTTAGCTGAGGCTTGAGAACTTTTGATGTGGGTTTTTTGTTGCTTTCTCTATTTTCAGGCCATTTGGAGTTGAAAGTGTAACTTTGGTCATCTTTCGACGATCGGAATGTCAGATTTGAAATCCGATGATTCCATCAGCTTTAGAATGTTGAGTTTGAATTAGGTCGATGGTTGTTTCTTGTCCCGGGTGGGCCGAACTCATTTCGAGTGTTTGGTTACTTGTTGGTTAGTGTTGACTTGGGTTAACATTTCTCCGAAACAACCTCGTATGGAAGTTTCGTTAATTTCGTTGAGTCTAGAACGTCATTTCAACTCTGTTAGCATTATTGGTTTTTGAATATCGGTTTCTGATTGTGCTCGTAATGCCCCACGGAATTTTGGAAAATTGTAGATTTTTGCTATTGCAGGTACAGGCCTCAGGCCTTAATCGCGATCACGAGCCTCTTTTCTCGCGACTGCGATGAAGCACCTGGTCCCTTGTTCATCACAATCTCGATGTCCTTTGTCGTAACCGCGATAAAGCCTCTCCCTCATTGTTCTTCATGACCGCATGTCTAGCCTTCATGATCGTAGTGGTCTAGCAAGCGTGGTCCTCGCGATCGCGAGAGGGTACCTTCACAATCATGATAAAGGACCCCTGGGCAGTATATAAGTTTCTCCACTTCGAATCTTTTATTCAAAATATGATTTCACCATTGATAACAGCTCCAAACTCATCCAAACTCGGTATTTGATCAATTCTTGGTGTTGGGGTGCCTATTTCTTGCTTGTGATCATTCCTCCATCATAATTGGTAAGTTTTATCGGCTTTAATCCATTAGTTTCTCTCATTTGGTTCTTCATTGATTCTCATAGTTGGCTGGCTAGTTTGAGCCAATTCTTTTGCTAAATTCTCTCAAAAATTTGAGCATGCACACCTTGGAGTGTGGTGATCGTTGTGCGCTTCTTAATTTTTGGTTTTGGGTTGTGGGGCCCATGGGCCCGCCAGTGACCCAAATTTTGACCCAACTATTATTAAAGCATTATGGGTGTCGTTAGACTCGTCTTGATATTTTATTTATGATGTTGATAGTTTGATTTTTATTCAGAGCTTCTCGGAGCGGTTCAGCGTCGGATATCATCGTGCCAGCAGCTTATCATCGGACGACAGGTAGGTTATGTTTAAACTCTTTAGACTTGTCATATATAGGATAGAATTGTATTAATGGGCATCTTGGGGTTGGGTTTACTAGTTGGTACCACAGACCTTGACCGCTTTATTCACGTCCGATTACTTCTCTTCCTCCGATGTTTGTAGTATTTGTATTATACACTCTATTCACCCTTGTGGTCCTGTGTGGCCATATATTTACTCTGGAACATAGTTTGTGGGATATTGGGAATGTCGTGAGTCCCAGACATCATTATTATTGTTGTAGAGCTGACTATCTATGCTATAGAATGACTGGAGCCTGTGCAGGGCCGATAGGTTCATTATGATATGTTGGGCTATTGATTGTGATTGAGCATGCCTTTATCATGCATATAAAAGGTTTTTCCTCATGATTTCTCAATGGTTTGGCTTCGGGCCTTCTATTGATGATTTCTAAATCTTACATGGCTCGTTGGGCCTGTTTTTGGTAAAATTGATTATGAAATGGTTTGGTATTATCTTAATGGATCTTCTTGGGGTAAGAAAAGTTAAAAGAAAGATTTGTTACAGTTTTCCTACTATATATTAGACCTGGTTGAATCGAGGTGCTAGATTGACCCTGCTATGGATGAGTAATGATATTAAACTCTGTAAAGCCGAGCATCAGACTTGATTTACTACTGTTTTAGACACGGATACGTCCGAGAATCCCTGAAGGGGTTTTACGAGACTTATTTCATTGGTTTAGACCTGGATAGAATTCAGGCATGCATTTTGAGCATTTGAGTACTAGTTTGGATTCGGTGGCACTCCAAACTGATATTTTAAAGTTAGAGTTTAGTATGTGGTCTACGAGTAGACCTCCATGGACCCTGTCATTCCAGAACATGTGCTACAGGCAGAAGGGTGACCGGGGGTAGGGGTGTACGGCAGAGTAGATGTACTTGAGAGAATTCCTTCTATGGATCCCACCTTTATTGGACCTTTGGGGCACTGGAGGGGGTACATACTGACACTGCAGATACACATAGTTCGGCATATCATATCATATCATTCATTTATGTGAGGTACCACCCTTGTTTGCTATTTGTGGATTGTACGCTCCGGCAGTATGGGATGCAAGAGGGATTGTCTTCACTTGTTTGTGTTCCTTGGGTGTATGGGTGCCCGGGGGACTGTAGGTAGACTTATTATTACTATTCTGCTCTATTGGTTCCTATTGTGGTTTTTATGACTTTGGATATTGTTAAGGTTAAACTTGGGCTTCCACTTGCTGAAATCTTGACTTGAGATTTCATGCTTAGTTGGGTTATCGTTCCTTGTATTCGAGCATATTTACTATTTTTCTTCCTCTCATTCTTTATTTGTTGAGGTTACCAGTATACTGCCTACTTTCTAAACTCTTCTTTATATACTTGTTATCGCGAGGATACCGGGAATGTGTTTGTTTCTTTTGCCTGTGGTTGGGTTATAGTAGCTAGCCATGTATATTGTTCCTGCTTGTATTCCTTTTGTGCTAGCTTTCGTGTACTTATTCATTGTCTTCTGTTACTAATTTTTTTCTATTCTACTTATTACTACTCTTTTATCTTATATGTGTCCAATCGACCTATGATACCTTCTAGGTACCGGTTTCTTTGCAATTGGTGCTCATACCGCTAGATCGTGGGATTCATGCTTGGAGATCTTTTGGACTATTCAGACTGAGGGTGAGATCTAGGAGACCGGAGCTTAGCTTTTAGTTTATCTTTTGCCATATGTACTCTATTACTACTCGGAGACATTGTGTATATATTATTTTAGATGCTTCAGAATCCTTATAGGTATTTCCATCTCTATACTATGATATCGAGTTTTGGGATTTGGTTTAGCTTCCGCATATGTATATATATTCTTGTTATACATCTTTTCATCTTGCTCCTTTGCTTCTGCTTGATTACATCATTTCTTCCACTTAATTGTTAGCTAGTAGCCCATTACTAACCATTCTGGGCTACGGAGATTGGTTCGCCTACTGGAGGGTTGTAGGTTCCATCATGACCGATAAATTAGGTTATGACAGCTTGGTATCAGAGCTCTAGGTTCACCGATATCATCAGTATAAGAGGCAATGTCTAGTAGAGTCCTGCGGATCTGGGTGAAGACGTTCGTACTCAATCTTTGGGAGGCTATGGTGACATCTTAGGAAAAATGGACTTTTCTTAATTCTATCTCATGCTTAGTATCCTTGGAAGTTTCTAGAAATCTCATTTGTTCTCGTTCACACTTTCGCAGATGATTCATACGAGATCATCAGCATCGGGCAAAGACGAGCCTCTGACTTCAGTTCTCCCGACACCAGTTAAGGTCCAGGGAGGTCATAGAGGTAGGGGTCAAGGACGTCCCAGAGCAGCGGCACCTGCTAGAGCTTTTAGAGTTGAGGTAGAGCCCGAGCATAATTATGAGCCAGAGTTCATTCCTGAGCAGCAACATGTGGACCCAGGGACAGCCCAGGTGCCACCAGCTCAAGTACAAGTTCTAGCATCAGTTTCTTTGCTAGCTTCAGCCCTAGCTCAGTCTTCAGATATTCAGGGTTTACTACTTCACCTATTGGGTATGATTGAAGAGCGAACTTCTGAGGTAGCACATACATCTGCTCAGGGGGCAGCCTTGGGTGTTCATAGTTTAGGAGTGCAGCCTACTAATGCGGCTCCTCGTGCTGAAGTTATTCCGGTTCCAGCAATTGCACAGCCTCTTGCTCCTCGCCCAGCTATGACAGATGGAGAGCAGAAGGCCTTAAGCAGATTTTTGAGATTGGCATCACTGAGGTTCACTGGTACATCAGGACAGGATCCATATGACTTTATTACTATTTGTGATGAGATGTTACACCATTTGGGTTTGCTAGAGACTCACGGGGTTATATATACTACATATAAGTTGGAGGGTCCAACAAAGCTATGGTGGAGAGCACAGGTTCCTTTGAGACCTACTACATCACCTGCGATGCCTTGGTCTGAGTTTTATGAGGCCTTTATGGCCAAGTTCTTTCCTCAGAGTGATCGAGGGCGTGACCGGGAGTAGTTCACCAGGCTTATGTAGGGATCCATGTCTATATCTGAGTTTGAGACCCATTTCCATCTGCTTGCTCCATTTGGAGATATGATCATTCCCACCGAGTCGGACAAGATTTGCAGATTTGTTTTGGGATTACGGACAGAACTTAGACATCCATCTGAGATATTGGTTTCTAGTGGTCGGTCATTTCAAGCTATTGCAGACTATGTTCGTACTGTGGAGGACTTGCATCGACATGATTAAGGGGCTAGAGATAAGAGGCCTCATTATCAGGGTGGTTACAGTGGTTCCAGACAGAGTGGTAGAGATTCAGGCCAGTGGGGTCGGGGTTATCAGCCACAACAGCACCAGGGTCAGTCTAGCCAACTAGTTTAGGCTTCACTTCAGACTTCTGGTAGTTCTCAGTTTGAGCAGGGTCAGTCTTCGAGGGGTGCAACTTCTGGGGTATCAGGCCGTGGTGGCCATACAGGTTCTCCTAGTCAATCTCGTCAGTTCAGGCCGTCAGGCCTTATTATAATTATCGAGTGGTTGGACACTATTCTAGATATTGCCCCAAGCGGGGTATAGTTTAGTCAGCCGCTCAGTCGGCTGAGCCCTTGTGAGCAGTTCAACCTCCATCTAGAGGGGGTGATGGTCAGGCTAGGGGTAGTGCCCCGCGTGGAAGAGTAGGTGGTAAAGATGGCGGTCGGGCAGGTAGAGGTCATCGTCAGTTTTATGCGGTCCCTGGGAGACTGGAGGCAGAGGCCTCGGATGCTGTGTTTACAGGTACAATTTTTGTGTGCCATCAGTCTGCTATGGTTTTATTTGATCCAAGATCTACATGTTCATATGTATCTGCCTACTTTGTGCCTTATTTAGGGTTGGCTAGTGAGCCGTTATCTATTCCTATTTCTGTTTTGATCCTACTAGAAGATTCTTTAGTAGTGGATCGAATTGTGAGATCTTGCATGATATTTGTTGGTGATTTGGAGACTTGGGGTGATTTGATGATCCTTGATATGTTCGATTTTGATGTGATACTGGGCATGGACTGGTTATCCCCTCATCATGCAGTTTTGGATTGCTATGCAAAGACTGTCACCATAGCTGTGCCTGGTGTATCCCCGGTTGTGTGGCAGGGTTCTGTTAGCCGTGCACCGTCTGGGATCATATCTTGTGTTAGAGCTAGAAAGTTGATTTACCATGGGTGTTTAGCTTATCTAGCATATGTACAAGTTGTTAGTGCTGAACCTTCATCTCCTGAGTCTGTTCCTGTGGTTAGAGACTTCCTAGATGTGTTCCCTATAGACCTGCCAAGCCTTATACCTGAGAGAGATATTGATTTTTCTATTGAGTTAGAGCCAGGCACCAGATCCATTTCTATTTCACCCTATCGTATGGCTCTTGGTGAGTTGAGAGTGCTTAAGGAGCAGCTCCAGGATTTCTTAGGTAAGGGGTTTATTAGACCCAGCGTGTCTCCTTGGGGTGCTCCTGTTCTATTTTTAAGAAGAAGGATGGGTCGATGCGGATGTGTATTGATTATCGACAGTTGAATAAGGTGACAGTGAAGAATAGATATCAGATGCCGATGATTGATGACTTGTTTGATCAACTTCAGGGTTCAGCCTTGTTTTTGAAGATTGATTTGAGGTCCGGCTACCATCAGTTGAGGATTAGGGCGGAGGACATCCCTAAGACAATATTCAGGACACGTTATTGCCATTATGAGTTCCTGGTGATGTCTTTTGGGTTGACTAATGCCCCCGCAACTTTCATATGTTCATGATAGTCTTCATTAATGATATTCTGATATACTCAGGGAGCAGATATGAGCATGAGCAGCACTTGGATATGTTCATGATAGTCTTCATTAATGATATTCTGATATACTCAGGGAGCAGATATGAGCATGAGCAGCACTTGAGGACTGTACTCCAGACTTTGAGATATCATCGGCTTTATGCCAAGTTCTCAAAATATGATTTATGGCTTGCGTCAGTTGCATTCCTAGGGCACGTGGTGTCTAAGGATGGTATTAGAGTATATCTGGGTAAGATTTCGATTGTTCGTGATTGGCCTAGACTTACTAATGATACCGAGGTTCGTAGCTTTGTTGGGCTAGCGGGTTACTACAGGCGGTTCATTCAGGGATTTTCTTCCATAGCAACACCATTGACTATGCTGACTAGGAAGGATGTTCCATTTCAGTGGTCGGATCAGTGCGAGGATAGCTTCCAGAGGCTTAAGGCTTTATTGACTTCAACTCCAGTTTTGACTTTGCCAGTTGAGGGTCAGAGTTTCACCGTGTATTGTGATGCTTCTGGTGTTGGTCTTAGTTGTGTGTTGATACAACAGGGTCAAGTGATAACATATGCGTCGGGGCAGCTGAAGGTTCACGAGCATAACTACCCCACTCATGAATTAGAGTTTGCAGCGGTAGTCTTCGCGCTCAAGATCTGGAGGCACTACTTTTATAAAGTTCATTGTGAGATATTCACCGACAATCGTAGTCTTTAGTACATTACGAGTTAGTGCGAGCTGAACTCAAGGAAAAGGAGATGTATATAGTTCTTGAAGGACTATGATTTCACTATTCTATATCATCCGGGCAAGGCAAATGTGGTAGCGGATTCCATGAGTAGGAAGGCGGTGAGTATGGGCAGCCTGGCTTCACTTTTAATTTTTGAGCGACCGTTGGCCTTGGACATTCAATCCTTGGCTAACCGTTTGGTTAGGCTTGACTTGTTGGATCCTAGAAGAGTTCTTTCCAGTATTGAGGTTCATTCTACTCTAGTTGATTAGATTCAGAGCCGACAGTTTGAGGATCAGAGTTTGTGTGACCTTCATGATCAGGTAGTTCGGGGTGAGGCCAACCGGGCTACTCAGGGTTCTGATGGTATTCTGAGGTTCGACAGTCGACTTTGTGTTCCGAGGGTTGGAGATTTCATTCAGTTGATACTTAATGAGGTGCATTATTCTAGATACTCCATTCATCCTGGCGCAGTGAAGATGCATAGAGATTTGAGACAGCTTTACTGGTGGAGCGGTATAAAGCTGGACATAGTAGAGTTTATATCTCGGTGCTTGAACTGTCAGCAGGTTATGTTCAAGCACATGAGACCTGGTGGTTTGATGCAGTGATTTCCCATTCCTGAGTGGAAGTGGGAAGGGATTACTATGGACTTTGTTATTGGTTTACCTCGTACTTCTCAGGAGTTTGACTCCATCTGGGTGATTGTTGATAGGCTGACTAAGTCAACACACTTCTTACCTGTTCAAACTTCCTACGGTGCTGAGAGGTTATCTCAGATCTACCTTTGTGAGATTGTTCAGTTGCACGGGGTCCCAACTTCCATCATTTTAGACCGCGACACTCAGTTTACATCTTAATTTTGGACGGCTATTCAACGAGATTTAGGTACAGAGGTTCAGCTTAGTACTGCTTTCCACCCTCAGACAGATGGCTAGTCTGAGAGGACTATTAAGGTCCTGGAGGACATGATTCGGGCCTGTGTTCTTGACTTTGGAGGTTCATGGGATCAGTTTGTGCCTTTGGTCAAGTTTGCTTAAAACAATAGCTTTCATTCGAGCATCAACATGGCACCTTTCGAGGCTTTGTATGGTAGGCATTGCAGATCACTGATTGGTTGGTCTGATGGTTTAAAGTCTAGACCCCAGAGTACAGATTTACTTAGAGATTCCATAGACCGAGTCCATGTGATTCAGAATAGACTCAGAGCAGCCCATAGTAGGAAGAAGAGCTACACTGATCGTAGACTTCAAGCCTTGGAGTTCAGTGTGGGTTACTTGGTATTCGTTCGAGTATCTCCTGTGAAGGGCGTGTTGAGATTTAGTCGGGGGGGCAAGATTATCCCCAGGTTTATTGAGCCATTTGAGATTCTTCAAAAGGTTAGTAGTGTTGCCTACATGCTAGCCTTGCCTCTGATGTTTTCAGCTGTGTACCCAGTTTTTTATGTCTCGATGTTGCGCCGGTATGTTCCAGATGAGTCTCATATGTTGCATTGGGATTCGATTCAGTTAGATGAGAGTTTATCCTTTGTTGAGGAGCTGATAGCTATTCTGGCCAGGGATATCAGGAGATTGAGATCTAGTGAGATTTCGATTGTGAAAGTTCAGTGGAGGCATCGTCTGGTCGAGGAGTCTACTTAGGACACCGAGAGTGAGTTCAGGTACTCCCTTCTTCTTGACTTTCGAGGATTAAAGTCTTTTTAGTAGTGGATGTTGTGATGACCCTTCCAGTCATCTTTGTATTTACACATTTATTGTACTGTTAGAGTTTTCCTGTAGAGACCCCAAGTCATTTATGGCTTGCTGGGACTGGTAGTTCGGTGTCCTGGTCATTCATTTGGTTGTTTTGGCCATTTGCCTATTCTAGAGCTTTAACTTACAATATCATTGAATTTAGTCAACATTCTTAGCTAACGTGCTCGGAATCAAATTATGAGAGTTCTGTTAGCTCTGAAGCATTGAGTTTGGTCTGGTTTGACCTTCAGTTGAGGCCTGAGAACTTCCTGTGTGGGTTTTGTATTGCTTTCTCTGTTTTTAGGCCATTTGGAGTTGAAAGTGTAACTTTGGTTAGCTTTCGATGATCGGAGCATCAGATTCGAAATCCGATGATTCCATCAGCTCTGGAATGTTGAGTTTGGGTAAGGTAGATGGTTGGTTTGGATCCCGGGTGGGCCAGACTCATTTCAAGTGTTTGGTTGCTTGTTAATTAGTGTTGACTTGGGTCAGCATTTCTCTGCGACCTCATATGGAAGTTTCATCGAGTCCGTTGAGTCCAGAATGTCGTTTCCACTCTGTTAGCATTATTGGTTTTTGAATATCAATTTTTGATTGTGCCAGGAATGCTCCACAGAGTTTTGGAAAATTACATATTTTTGTTGTTGCAGGTGCAGGGCTCAGGCCTTAATCGTAATCGCGAGCCTCCTCCCCTGTGACCGTGATGAAGCACCTGGTCCCTTGTTCATCGCGATCACGATGTCTTTTGTCATGACCGCGATGAATCCTCACCCCTGTTATTCTTCAAGATCGCGATGGTTTAGCAAACATGGTCCTCGCGACCGTGAGGGGGTCCATTCGCGATCGCATTGAAGAAACCTTGGAAATGTATATAAGTTACTCCACTTCATCTCTTTCATTCAAAATATGATTTCTCTATTGATAACAACTCCAAACTCGTCCAAACTCGATATTTGATCAATTCTTGGTGTTGGGGTGCATATTTCTTGCTTCTGATCGTTCACCCATCATAATTGGTAAGTTTTATCGGCTTTAATCCATCAATTTCTCTCATTTGGTTCTTCATTGATTCTCATAGTTGGTTGAGTGGTTTGAGCTAATTCCTTGGCTAAATTCTCTCAAAAATCTGAGCATGCACACCTTGGAGTATGGTGATCATTGTGTGCTTCTTTGTTTTTGGTTTCGGGTTGCGAGGCCTACGGGGCCATCAGTGATCCGAATTTCGATCCAGATATTATTAAAGCATTATTGTCATGCCCCGAGCCTACACCCTGGACGCGACATGGTGCTTAGACTCACAAGTGACTCCAAGCTAACCCGTGGCCTGGCATACTACTGAGATATAGACTAAAAATAAATGCGGAAGCTGAAATGTGCTGAGCTCTTTTGAAAATATTATAACAAAATGAACTATTATAAACTGATATACAATAGCATTTGAAAACTGATACAACTGAGTGACTGACTGTTTGACTGTCTATAAAGCCTCTACTAACACTAAACTACATTTAGCCGGGACATGACCCCCAACTATCTTTAATCAATGTATAAACAATTGAAATAACAGCTATAACTAGTAACTAACTGGAGTTCCCAGAAAAGGAGAACTTGATCTCTGCTGACTGGAAGTTGTGATCCATCTGACCATGATCATGGGAGCTAGCCCTGAGACCTACATCATAAAATGACGCAGCACAAGAAAGGTATGCGGTCAACTCTTTGAATGTACTGAGCATGTGAGATATGCACTTACTATAAATCATGAGAAGATACGTGGATACTGAAAGCATGGTTGAAAGCGGACTATGTATGATATCTGAAATGCATAAGTCAAAGCTGTATAATATAAATTCTTTTTACTGAAGGGAATTTAAATCATGTGGCTAGACTGTAACTGTAAGATCATGATGCTTAAAGATAAGGAAACTTGTTACTTGGGATTTCATGTAGTAAAAGATAGAGTATGTCTTTAAATCATGGACTAGTGCAACTGAGCTGAAAGTCGTGAGTCATGCTAAAAGTCATGTTTAAAGTAAAATCCTTAGAGGAGTTTTTTCTACTGAGCATGCTGAATACACTGATATGCTGTTTAAAACTGTAAATTTAATCTGTAGTACTCAAGCCCAAACATAATATTCATAAAATTTTAAATGCAAGGATACTCTAGAAAAATATAACTTAAAAGCTGTAAAATTGAATTGAGGGCCTAGTACACAACCAGTGAGTCAAATTATATGGGAGAGTCTGTTAACCGACATAAAGCAAGTGAGCTAAATGTGGAGTCTGATGTATACGCCCCATCGAAAGGACCCAATATACCTTGCCAGGGTATAAAGGCATGACTGATGTGATCATTAGTTCTGAGGCCCAACTGAGGGGCTAAATAACCTATGGTGGCACTCAGTTCTGGGACTTTAGGTACACTGAACCTTAGTCCAACTCGGTGCTAAGTACTACTCCCAAACTGAATGATGATAGCTCATTTAAAACTAAAGTTCTGGAATAGTGTATCGGAACCTACTTAATCTGGATTATTTCTGAAAGGTTGTATAACTGAAAACTATTCATAAAGCATGTGGGCATATCTAGATGTCATACTAATCATGAAACTTACTAAATTCGTAATCATTGATGGCATATCTGAATACCATGCTAATCAATGAACCTACTAAGTTCATCATCATTGATGGCATATGTTGAAAGTCTATATTTACAAACATATTCTTGTAAAACATACTGAAGGTAAGTTGAAGCCTGCTAACTCATGAGAAGTTTTAAAGAAAACCTATAGGCTGAAAACTGGCTAATTTCATGCTTAAAATTGAATGCTAGTAATCTAGGTTAAATTCTGATGAAAATCAGTTCTCATGAAAACACGACCATTTCAAGCTAGATTCTTGATTTCTTAAAGTTCTTGTAAAAGATCATGCAAGTCATTGAAAACATGGAGAAAATCTTCTGAAATAGTCTATAATTCATGTAGAGATCATAAGGATTGAATTCTGTAAAATTTAGCATGATTGGGTAAGAACCCTAGTTTTTAACATCATGAAATTCGAGATAGAAGACTGAGATTTTGGACATAAGGATGAACTAAACCCTTACTGAATACCCACATACCTGGTTGTAGAAGGTTCTTGAACTGGAACTGAGGTTTGAAGCTTTGGAGAAGAACCCTAGGTCTGAACTTTGGAGAAGAGCGTTCTTTTCTCCTAGAAACTGACTTGAGAGGAAACTGACTTGTTTTGAGGTTTTGACTTAATGAAAATAAGCCTAAAACTATTTAAAGTCGGAGCTAAAAGAAAAAGGAATGGTCTGAAATACCCCTTGGAAACTAAATAAAAGTTGCTGAAATTTCTCGGATTATCAAACCACGGATTGATTGATGGACCGTGGTTATGAACGACGGACCGTCAACTGAACCGTGGTTCTGTCTCTGAGTTCCAGTATTCTCTGATGGTGATTCCACAAGCTTACAGAATGGACCGTTGTTTGAAACGATGACCCGTGAAGTCACCCGTGGAAATCTGGAAGAAAGGCTGAAAATTGGCAAACCATGGGTCAAACTATGGACCGTGGTTTTGTTCTACGGGTCGTGAACCAACTCGACATTTTGAAGGTGAAAATTTTAAGTTGCAGGTCTGTTTTCACAAGTCACAGTACGGACCGTGGTTCAAAACCACGGTTCGTCATTCCCATCCGTAGTCACTGGCAGTGCTGCAGTAAAATACTCATAACTTTTTACTCCGGACTCGTATTAATGCGCGCTTTGTGGCGTTGGAAATAAGACTCAAAAACCTTTAATTTGGTATGTAATAGGCTACCTAAATTTTCATATTTTAGGAGGTGTGATCACTTGAAGATGATACTAGTTTAGTCTTACATGAAAACTTCCTTGGTTGGGGTGCTTTAAACTTGACTTGCTTATAGAAGTTTCTTATGAACATTATTCACATTGAAAACACTTTCCACACTATGCAATTTATCATGACACTCATAGAAATAGTTTGGGTCTTAGCTTGGAATTTTTAGGGTGTTACAATATCTCCCCCTTGGGATCATTCGTCCTCGAATGAAGACTAACTAGGCTGAGGTGGTGGGGAAAGAGCTGCAATCCCACCAAATGAGTTCTAAAAGCTGGAGTACTTTCATGGTAACTAATTTTTGACTGAAATACGAATTGATCTGGGTTCGTGAGGCATGTATGCATACTGAGAGCATAAGAACATTGATAGGACATGAAACTGAATGCCCAACATGATAACTGGTCTGGAGTGAGAGTAGGGACTTAGTTGAAACTCATAAAGAACGATTGCATTCTTAGAAATCGTAGTTAGCTGAAAGGAACATAAAATTGAGAGGAATAGCTATATGGGAAAACTATTCTCTTCCAAACTTAACTTACCAGCATGGACTGAACTGAGTGTAGGGCCTTTTGGCCTTCGGAATGATTACTGGCAGGTCTGAACTGATCTGATATGAGGAGTCTACTATCTTGCTATATGAAGCTACTGGACATAAGGTATGAGCATCCCGGACAAGGAGTATGAACAAGACTATTTCCGCCTCAAACAATACAGTTGACATCTTTTAGGCTTAGGAACACCCTGTTTAACTACACCAGCTTTATCTGAATGCTACACTTGCTATCTGCAACTGAAATTCTCATCAACCCAAAAATAGATCCTGAGGTCTGATCCTAACTATATTCTTTCACATGTTTAAGCCTATCTCAACTAAATCTCTTGCATCTAGAGTCATCTCCCAAGAATGGTATTCCTTCTTATCACGAAAATCAACTAACCTTGAGTTCTAATCAATGGGTCACTAGTCCCATAAAGCATAGGCCCACGTGTATTTCACCACGACATTCAAGCCTAGTACTATGATCATCCTATGGCTTGTTTATAGCTGTCACTACCTGAGGCTTCTATCATCTTCCCTAGAATATATAGAAACTGTAACTGCAAGAATTTCTGCCAAAGGACACCAAAAAGAGGAAAATCTAGTACTTCCCATCTAGGATACTACTTAGCCTTCCCCCACTAACACACTTAGTGTGATCTAGACACTCAAGGTGAGGTTTGAGAAGTCAAGTACAGGGGTCTGAGTCTCACATAGTAGACATCTGAAGCATGGTTGGAGTAAGGAATCATAAGCATGAATTGTTCAAGAAATCTGGTTTGAGCATATACCTGATGCAGAATGATTTCATTAGCCATCAAGGCGTATCCTGAGGACTGAACTGAGTATATAGAACTGAGCATATTGTGAGACATGAGTTTAAATATCTATCGAGTCTCATGGCCTAAAGCTTGAATTCATAGAATCATGGAGTAAGACTGAAATCGCTGTCTGGAGCAATTTCTGTTTGTTCTAGGAGCTGAGTATGGACATGAATCTATAGGGAGTGCATGAACTTATACATGAGTATGACATAAATACGTCAGAGTATAGTGTTATCTTGACTGAAGTGCTAGGAAATCTTCTGGAATAAGAATGGATCGATATCCCATCATAGTCCTTTCTAGAATCCTATACTGGTTGAGTTGCAAGACTCGACTTGGTTCATCATTCTATCATCTCCCCCTTAGCTTGAAAGTCACCTCTCTAAGTTTCGGATTTCTCTCCTGAACTAGGGTATAACAGAAGATGCTAAATTCTTGCTAGGTCTTCTTCTGAGATATCTCTTAGCTTTCTCTTTAACCTTAAGGCTATCACTGGAGGACACATACTCTTACTAGGGTATATAACCACTTCGTCTAACACTTAACAATCTGACCTTTTTCTTATTCATCTACTAACATCATATCTCTAAGTTCATATCCACCAAACTCAATTGAATTAAACCACGCTAAGGGACTCAACATGGTCTATCTATAATCTTCAGAACATCATACAACAACAACAACTATTTTGGGTGCACATCTATCTTTCTGATGCTTAAGTCTCTCTTCTTTATCTCATGACTTAGTCACAATTTACCAATACACCTAGGCGTCACATATACATCTTAGAGCTGCTATAATTTTGAATCCATACACCTAGTTCTGGGGTCATTCTGTTACTTATGGCCCATAACATCTTAATTCACACTAACCGCTGAGTGACTATACTACCCAAGATCATAGAAAAGATCAAAATTTTGGCTAAGGTGCCAATCGAGGTAGAGTTTCTGGAAGAGGGTCTGAGAGAATATTCTACTGTAGGATCAACTACACGATTGGGAAAGGATACATGCTTTTTGATTCATAGACTTTAATGTACTAGTGGGCTCTTCTCAAGCCCTTGTGCAGTCTATTAACTTTCTGATGGCTCTATCTGAGAGCATGTCACTGACAGGGATCTGAACTATACTGTCTCCACTACCTCGAAGGTGAGGTATGATTGGAGAAATTTGGATCAACGCATAAAACTGCATAAGTTTTTGAAGGAACAACATTACTGCACGATCTGGAGTATGAACAAAGGGAAATATTTCCTAAATGCCCTGTAGCCCCTCGAAGAAAAGTACAGAGGTATTCGTACCATTTAGCAAGACTCTACTAGACACAGCTTCACAGACACCCTAGGACACTTGAACTCTGTACTTTAATACCAAGTTTGTCACGCCCCGAGCCTACACCCTGGATGTGACATGGTGCTTAGAGTCATAAGTGACTTCAAGATAACCCGTGGCCTAGCATACTACTGAGATATAGACTAAAAATAAATGCGGAAGCTGAAATGTGCTGCGCTCTTATGAAAATATTATAACAAAATGAACTATTATAAACTGATATAAAATAGCATTTGAAAACTGATACAACTAAGTGAATGACAGTTTGACTGTCTATGAAGCCTCTACTAACACTGAACTACAGTTAGCCGGGATATGACCCCCAGCTATATTTAATCAATGTATAAACAATTGAAATAACCGGTATAACTATTAACTAACTGGAGTTCCCAGAAAAGGAAAACTCGATCTCTGCTGACTGGAAGCTGTGATCCATCTGACCATGATCCTGGGAGCTAGAAGTGAGACCTACATCATAAAATGATGCAGCACAAGAAAGGTATGCGGTCAGTACTTTGAATGTACTGAGCATGTGAGATATGCACTTACTATAAATTATGAGAAGATACGTGGATACTGAAAGCATGGCTGAAAGCTGGACTATGTATAATATATAAAGTGCATAAGTCAAAATTGTATAACATAAACTCTCTTTACTAAAGGGAATGTAAATAATGTTGCTGGACTGTAACTGTAAGATCATGATGCTTAAAGATAAAGAAAGTTGTTACTTGGTATTTCATGGACTAAAAGATAGAGTATATCTGTAAATCATGGACTAGTGCAACTAAGCTGAAAGTTGTGAGTCATGCTAAAAGTCATTTTTAAAGTAAAATCCTTAGAGGAGTTTCTTCTATTGAGCATACCGAAAACACTGATATGTTATTTCAAACTATAAATTTAATCTGTAATACTCAAGACCAAACATAATATGCATAAAATCTGAAATGCAAGGATACTCTAGAAAAATATAACTTAAAAGCTGTAAAACTGAACTGAGGGACTAGTACACAACCAGTGAGTCTAATTTTGTGGGAGAGTCTATTAACCGACATACACCAGGAAAGATAAACATGGAGTTCGATGTATACGTCATAAGTCGATATTCTACCTACTTATTCAGCCTTTAAGCTTATGCTTTTGCTAAGAATAAATGGAAAAATAGTGCAATTGATACAGATTACTTCTATTTTGTAGGTTTTTGTATTTTAGAAGTGTTCGGGATGAATTCGGATGAAAACAAGTCAAAAGGAGGCCATTCGGAGAAGCAAGTAGCTGGCAGCATAACATGCCTTTGCGAACGCGGGGTCCCAGTCGTGAACGCGAAGGCCAGCAGAGTCAAAAGTCTGCGAACGCGGTGTACCACTCACGAATGTGAAGGTCAACCAGACAAAGACCCTTCGCGAATGCGGTAGACACCATGCGAACGCGAAGAAAGAGAGCAGTTGCGGGGGCAGAAATAGAATTTCACCTTTTTGGAAATCCCGATTTGCATAAAAACACTTCCAAGCCTTCTTTCAACATATCTTTGGCTGCATCTTTAGCTATTTTGAGAGCTTGGGATCAAGGTTCAACAACCAACACCATAGGAGTGAAGATTTGGATGCTTTGTATTGTAACATCTTTAGTTTCCATTCTTCAACTCTTGTTCTTAATTGCTATTTATTTGGTGTGTTGTTGACTTGAGATTTTGGGTTTGTATTAGTGATAATACTTGTTAGGTTTTTGATTCTAAATCTAGATTTGTTCTTGTTTGATTATTTGGGTCTCTTGAATCTTGCATTGCTAGAATTTATAGTCAATGGTTGCAAACATTGACTTAGCTTACCAATTTGGGTTATTGCTCGAGAGAGAATTTCCCTAAATTTGGGATATTCAATAATGGGAACTTGGGAATCCGTTTAGATCAGAGGCTAGAGATAGCTCCAATCATGGAATCTCCCATTTAAGGGTTCGAGCTAGAAATAGGACGACCTCCCCAAGTTAATTGGTTCGTTATTGCCTACTCGCAGGGGTCAAAAGAACATGCGAAAGATCTCTTGATTGGTCGAGAGACAGTCAAGTGTACCTATGACCAAGACTACCTAAGTATCAATCGGGTGCAAGTCTTGTGAATTTAAATTTCCAAAACCCATATCTCCCTTGTTATCCTTGCTTGGCGAAAGCAAGGTGAAATCCATTGATAACTTATCTTTTATTTGTTTTGTTTCTTTATCTTTTAGTGTAGTTAAAACCCCCCTTCCTTTAGATATTCTTTCCCCCTTTTTGTTCTTTGAACTTCAATAAGTTGTTTTTATTCTTTACTAGCTCAATCATGACTACATTTTTCTCTTGGGTTCGACCCTAACACCTGTTGGGAATTATAAATTTTGTTTTTACTACGCGATCCTCGTGGCCTCCTTAATTGGAGAGCACGATTTGAGAGTTATCAAAAATGGCATAGTTGCTGGGGAACAATTTGACATATTGAGTTAGTTTAGAATTTGAGTTTACTTACTCTAGTTCAATTTTGTGAATAATTGTTTTTCTTTTTGTTTAGTTTTAGTTTGTTGATGGCATCATGGATTATTTGAATTTTAGAAATGGTGATGGTTGCATTCAAATTTATATTCCCAACTATTGTGTTTATTGTGGAGGACCCCACCTCCGACAAAGGTGTAGAATTGGCCCTAGGAGAGGAATGTATTCTCCCTCTTATTCCTATGATGGGCGCAATTGCTATTTGTGTGGTGGTTGTGATGGACATTGGAGCGATTGCCCCAATGATAATCGTCCCCCTTTCCCTTCTTGTGCTAACAATATTTCTAGTGGTGCTTGTGACCTTAACAGGGACCATGAATCAACAAGCAAAAGAAGGTATATATGGTAATCTCCAGACCCTCTTGGCCTCGCTAGAAACCCAAGAGGAGGGTGTGCAATCCATAAAGCAATGCTTTGTGGACGCAAGGGCGAAAGAAGAGGAAAAAACAAGGGAGGATCATGAATTGAAGGTGGTGTTGCAACCAACTACACCAAATGTGGGTCATGATGTCATAAAATCTCTAAGTGAGGATGTTATGAATGAGGCGAACTTGAAGGTGGAGACGCCCAAATCCCACTTCAACCTTTGTTCGACCTTAAGTTTGATTCGATGGACGAAAGTCAAAGTAATCAAGCTTTTGGAAGACCTTGGAAAGAGGGTGGATGAAGGTCTATCCGGTTTTGAGTTTGTCATGGAATGAAATCAAAGAGTCCTTCCTCACTTGAAGGACAAAAGGTGTGACATGTAGAATCAAGAGAATGGCCTTCTCATGCTAAAACCTTCATCCCGGGAGTGCCACCGAAAATTCGATTCTTGTTTGGGTCGAAGGTTCAAATCTTCCAAGTGGAGATCTCGATGGTGAGGTATGTTGCATCGCACCGCGACATTAAATTGTGTGCTTAATGGGAGGCAACCCATCGTTTACATACTTTACTTCACTTTTTATTTCTTTTTAGTGTGTTTTTAGGTGCCCAAGGGAATAAGGAGAGGAACTAAGTGTTGAGAAGCACCAAAAATACCTTTGAAAAATGTGCTTTTCGCACCTGGAAGAGTGCCCGTCGCACATACCATCGCACAAGCAACAAGTGAACTGATCAAAAACACTGGCATATGCGAACACGATGCATTTTGCACCTCACAAAGTGCCCATCACCCATCGCATCGCACATCATGGGCAGTAGGCTGAAGGAAAAGTGAAAATCTGGTCAGACCAGTCTTTTTCGCGAACGCGGCAGACTGGCCACGAACGCAAAGAAAAAGTCAAGACAGACCTTCGCGAATGCATGGACTGGCCACAAACGTGAAGGCTAGTTAAACTTTAAGCCTTTGTAAACGCACCAGGCCACCGCGAATGCGAAGCTTCCAGGCAGTTCAGGTAAAGTTCAAAACGTTCAAAAATTAGAAGGCTTCAAATGTTTTCTTCTCAAAGCAAAGGTGCTCCCTCTCCTATTGGCACACAATAAATTCCATCAAGTTCTTCCATTGCGTTGCTAATTGCAACTCATCAGGTATAAACACCAATCCTTCTCATTATGGTGCCTTTGTCAGGCTTGTTTTATTTGGTTTTATGCCCTGTCGGGCTTTGGTGTTGTTCTGGAAGAAGTTTATGGTTTAGTTATTTTTAGTTTTTTTAACTTTGTAGATTCTTTTGTTAATTGGTAGTTGAGATGTGGTTGTTGTGAGTCAGGGGAAGTCTGAGTATCCGTTAGGCTAGATTGATCTTGCTAGGAGGTATGTGGGCCGCACAGGTCATGGTGCAAACCGCCCAAGCTTTGCATATGCTCACTGTTGGCATGTGTGTTGCACGTGTGACACACACTTTGTCAAGTGAGAATGGCATATGTTCGTAAAGTGTGATACTTGTTTTGATCCACCTTGTGTAGCCATGCCAATTTAGATAGATGAATTGACCCAATGATAGAATGAGTGACGACATTATTAAGGGCAAATCGTCATCTTTTGAGGTTTTGGTTGCAATTTTACTTGTTTGGTACCAATGGAGTAGTCTTGCATGCTAATTGAAATAGTCATACCCTTCCAAAAAAAATTTGTGAGAAATGCATGGCGAGGAGTGATCTTGTGACAACTCTTTTAATCTTTTTGTGACTCTTGACTCATTATTGGTGATAATATAGAATAACTCATCTTTGTTCTTGTTTAGGAAGTTAAAAATTGATCCTTCTTGAATGATTCGCATGCCATGTGTGGTGAGGGTTAGTTAAATAATTCTTATGCATTTGTGTCATCTAGAACTTGCCCCGAATGCGATTCAAGGCAAAATTCTATGTGTAACCGAGATTGGAATATGACCTTAGGTTCTTTTTGATAGCCACTTCACCCAAATGACTTCTCAATGACATCAAATCCTAGTGAACCCCTTTGAGCTTGTGACCGTTCTTTGGCACCTCATCAACACCTTGACCTTTTTGGAACCTCCATCTTGGAACCCATCCTCCCTAATTACTTGAAAATGAAATGTAGGCTAAAAGCCTAAGTTTGGGGGGAAACAAAATATAACATAGGCAAATGCCTAAGTTTGGGGGTGCATGTGATCAAGTGAGGAGAAGAAAAGAAGTGCACTTCAAGTGCAAGGTTGCACCTTAATTTCGAATTGAAAATTGCTCCAAAAGATCAATCCAATGAGAAAATTGAAAAGCAAAAATAGGTGCTACCAAGTGAAGGTGATATAAGGAGTAAATGATTATGAGTCAAAAAGGAGAAATCTTGGGTTGTGTGAGGGAGAAATAAGGTGAAGTTGAAAATTGAAAAACAAAATGTGAGCAGTGTTTGAAATGAGAACAAAGAGCATTAGGGAGGTGTAGTCACTTGAACCAAATGATATCCTCACCTTAGCCCTAGCCAACATAGTAACCCGCAAGTCCTTGGTGATTCCGAGCTTGGCTACCCTACATTAGTGGCGATCTACATAAAGGGCAAGCCTATTGGCCGACATGTGTGCACTTGAACTTCCTTGTTAGTGTGAGTGTTCGTATTTGTACCTTGTGATTAACTTTGTACATAGTGTGATTTTGGGACTTTTCCTCTTGTGAGGGCATGCGAATTAGGATAGTTGGTTACATTGATAATCTCCGAAAATGAGTCAAATGAGCATGTTTTGGTAAGATAATGGTCTGAGTCACATCTTGAGGATTAGTTGTTATCACTTGCTTGTTCTATTTATGCCTTTGCAACATGAGTTTGTATTTTCAATCGAAGGAAATGCTTAGAGTAAGTTATCATGTGATTGACTAATCATTAGTACCAACCGAAGTCATGTTTGGTGCTTGAAGTGGGTTTTCCTTGGCTTGTAGTATTGTCAATTGCACTTGTGTTGTATGCCTCTTGAGTTGGAATTTTTAAAGTTTCTTGAGGACAAGCAAACATTCAAGTTTGGGGGTTTGATAAGTTGGCATTCTACCTACTTATTTAGCCTTTAAGCTTATGCTTTTGCTAAGATTAAATGAAAAATAGTGCAATTGATACAGATTACTTCTGTTTTGTAGGTTTTTGTGTTTTAGAAGTGTTCGGGATAAATTCAGATGAAAACAAGTCAAAAGGAGGCCATTCAGAGAAGCAAATAGCTGGAAGCATCACATGCCTTCGCAAACGCGGAGTCCCAGCTGTGAACGTGAGGGCCAGCCGAGTCAAAAGTCCACGAACGCGGTGTACCACTCGTGAACACAAAGGTCAACCAGACAAAGACCCTTCGTGAACAGAGTGGACACCACGCGAACGCAAATAAAGAGAGCAGTTGCGGGGGAAGAAATGGAATTTCACCTTTTTGGAAACCCCAATTTGCATAAAAACACTTCCAAGCCGTCTTTCAACATATCTTTGGCTGGATCTTTGGCTATTTTGAGAGCTTGGGAGGAAGGTTCATCAACCAACACCATAGGAGTGAAGATTTGGATTCTTTGTATTTTAAAATCTTTAGATTCCATTCTTCAACTCTTGTTCTTAATTGCTATTTATTTGATGTATTGTTGACTTGAGATTTTGGGTTTGTATTAGTGATAATACTTGTTGGGTTTTTGATTCTAAATCTAGATTTGTTCTTGTTTGATTATTTGGGTCTCTTGAATCTTGCATTGCTAGAATTTATAGTCAATGGTTGCAAACATTGACTTAGCTTACTGATTTGGGTTATTGCTCGAGAGAGAATTTCCCTAAATTTGGGAAGATTCAATAGTGGGAACTTGGGAATCCATTTAGATCAGAAGCTAGAGATAGATCCAATCACGAAATTTCCCATTTAAGGGTCTGAGATAGAAATAGGACGACCTCTCCAAGTTAATTGGTTGGTTATTGCCTACTCGCGGGGGTCGAAAGAACATGCGAGAGATCGCTTGATTGGTCAAGAGACAGTCAAGTGTACCTATGACCAAGACTACCTAAGTATCAATCGGGTGCAAGTCTTGTGAATTTAAATTCCCAAAACCCATATCTCCCTTGTTATCCTTGTTTGGCGAAAGCAAGGTGAAATCCATTGATCACCTATCTTTTATTTGTTTTGTTTCTTTATCTTTTAGTGTAGTTAAAAAACCCCTTCCTTTAGATAATCTCTCCCCCTTTTTGTTCTTTGAACTTCAATAAGTCGCTTTTATTCTTTACTAGCTCAATTGCGACTACATTGTTCTCTTGGGTTCGACCCCAACACCCGTTGGGAATTATAAATTTTGTTTTGACTACGCGATCGTCGTGGCCTCCTTAATTGGAGAGCATGATTTGAGCGTTATCAATACGCCCCATCGAAAGGACCCAATATACCTTCCTAGGATATAAAGGCATGACTGATATGATCACTAGTTCTGAGGCCCAACTGAGGGGCTAAATAACCTACGGTGGCACGTAATTCTGGGACTTTAGGTAGGCTAAACCTTAGTCCAACTTGGTTCTTAGTACTACTCCCAAACTTAATGCTGATAGCTTATTTAAACCTGAAATTCTGGAATGCTGTATCGGAACCTACTTAATCTGGATTATTTCTGAAAGGTTGTATAACTGAAAACTATTCATAAAGCATGTGGACATATCTAGATGTCATACTAATCATGAAACTTACTAAATTCGTAATCATTGATGGCATATCTGAATACCATGCTAATCATAGAACCTATTAAGTTCATCATCATTGATGGCATATGTTGAAAGTCTATATTTACAAATATATTCTTGTAAAACATACTGAAAGTAAGTTGGAGCCTGCTAACTTATGAGAAGTTTTAAAGAAAACTTGTAGACTGAAAACTAGCTAATTTCATGCTTAAAATTGAATGCTAGTAATCTAAGTTAAATTCTAAAGAAAACCAATTCTCATGAAAACACTACCATTTCAGGCTAGATTCTTGATTTCTTAAAGTTCTTGTAAAAGATCATGCAAGTCATTGAAAACATGGAGCAAATCTTCTGGCTATAATTCATGTAGAGATCATAAGGACTGAATTTTGTAAAATTTAGCATGATTGGGTAAGAATTCTAGTTTTTAACAACATGAAATTCAAAATAGAAGACTGAGATTTTGGGCATAAGGGTGAACTAAACCCTTACTGAATACCCACATACCTAGTTATAGAAGATTCTTAAACTGGAACTGAGGTTTGAAGCTTTGGAGAAGAACCCTAGGTCTGAACTTTGGAGAAGAGCGTTCTTTTCTCCTTGAAACTGACTTGAGAGGAAACTTACTTGTTTTGAGGTTTTGACTTAATGAAAATAAGCCTAAAACTATTTATAGTCTGAGCTAAAAGAAAAAGGAATGGTTTGAAATACCCCTGGGAATCAAAATAAAATTAAAGCTGCTGAATTTCTCGGAATATCGAACCATGGATTGATTGACGAACCGTGGTTTTAAAAGACGGACCGTCAACTGAATTGTGGTTCTGTCCCTGAGTTTTGAGATTCTCTGAAGGTGATTCCACGAGTTTACAGGATGGACCGTCGTTTTAAACAATGACCCGTGAAGTCACCCATTGGAAATCTGGAAGAAAGGCTGAAAATTGGCAAACCATGGGTCAAACTTCGGACTGTGGTTTTGGTCTACGGGTCCTGAACCAACTCGTCATTTTGAAGGTGAAAATTTTATGTTGCAGGTCTGTTTTCAAGAGTCACAGTACGGACCGTGGTTCAGAACCACAGTTTGTCATTCCCATCCATAGTCACTGACAGTTCTACAGTGAAATACACATAAACTTTTACTCAGGACTCGGATTAATGCGTGGTCAGTGGTGTTGGAAAGAAGACTCAAAAACGTTTAATTTGGTGGGTAATAGGCCACCTAAGTCTTCATATTTTAGGAGGTGTGATCGTTTGAATATGATACTAGTTTAGTCTTACATGAAAACTTCCTTAGTTGGGGTGCTTTCAACTTAACTTGCTCATAGAAGTTTCTTATGAACATGATTAACATTGAAAACACTTTCCATACTAGGTAATTGATCATGACACTCATGGAAATAGTTTGTGTCTTAGCTTGGAATTTTTGGGGTGTTACACTTATGGGTGTCGTTAGACTCATCTTGATATTTTATTTATGATTTTGATAGTTTGATTGTCATTCGGAGCTTCTCAGAGTGGTTCGACCTCGGATATCGTCGTGCCAATAGCTTGTTGTCGGACGACAGGTAGGTTAAGGTTTAAACTCTTTATACTTTGCATATATATGATAAAATTATATTAATGGGCATCCTTGGGTTGGGTTTACTAGTTGGAACCACAGATCTTGATCGCTTTATTCACGTCTGATTACTTTTCTTTCTCCGATGTTTGTAGTATTTGTTTTATATGCTTTATTCACCCTTGTGTTTCTGTATGGCCTTATATTGACTCTGGAACATAGTTGGTGGGATATTGGGAATGTCCGTGAGTCTCAGACATCATTATTATTGTTATAGAGATGGCTATCTATGTTGTGCAGGGCCTATAGATTGATTGTGAGCCATTGGGATATTTATTGTGATTGAGCATGCCTTTATCATGCATATAAAAGGTTTTTCTTCATGATTTCACTACGGTTTGGCTTCAGGCCTTCTATTGATGATTTCTAAATCTTGCATAGCCCGTGGGGGCCATTTTTAGTAAAATTGATTATGAAATGGTTTGGTATCATCTTAATAGATCTTCTTGGGGTAAGAAAAGTTAAAAGAAAGATTTGTTACAGTTTTCCTACTATATATTAGACCCCGTTGAACCGAGGTCCTAGATTGACCCTGTTATGGATGAGAAATGATATTAGACTTGGTAAAGCTGAGCATCAGACTTGATTTACTACTATTTTAGACCCGAATATGCCCGAGCACCCTTGAAGGGGGTTTACGATACTTATTTTATTGATTTAGACCTAGATAGAATTTAGGCATGCATTTTGAGCATTTGAGTACTAGTTTGGATCTGGTGGTACTCCTGACTGATATTTTGAGGTTAGAGTGTAGTATGTGGTTTACGAGTATACCTCCATGGACCCTGTTACTCCGGAACAAGTGTTACGGGCAGAAGGGTGACTGAGGGTAGGGGTGTATGATAGTGTAGATGTACTCGGGAGGAGTCCTTCCATAGATCCCGCCTTTAATGGACCTTTGGGGAACCGGAGGGGGTAACATACTGGCACAACTATTACACTTATTTTGTCTTATCATATCATATCATTCATTTGTGTGAGGTACCACCCTTGTTTTGATGTTTGTTGATTGTACACTCCGGTAGTATGGGATGTCAGAGGGTTTATCTTCACTTGTTTGTGTTCCTTGGGTGTATGGGTGTAATGATTCTTCCGGTCATTTCCATGTATACGTTTTCCTTGTACCGTTAGAGCTTGTTTGTAGCGGCCCCAAGTCATTTAAGGCTTGTCGGACCGGTATTTCGGTGCCGGATCCATTTTTTTGGTCGTATGATAAGTTTTGAAGTCAAGCAAGTCGGCAAAAGTTATCGTAAGTTTCTTTAATAAATTTTCTGAACTTTGGGTAAAATGTCTCAGAGCTTTTCTCTCAATATATAAAGAGTTAGAAATCCCTCAAAATACCAAATCTAAGGTCTACGAGTCTAGTTTCCAACGCACAAAACCTCACGTCCAACTGATCTCGGAGTAAAAAGTTATGACTGTTTTACCGCGGACTGTCTGGCAGAAACCGGGTCGCGAACCGGATCGGGTCAAAATCGATTTAAAGCCTCGACTTCACGTTTTAAAATGCCATTTCAGTTCTGGAACAGTGAGAAAACATAAGGGAGGGTTCCAAGAGTGTTCTTGAGTATCAAAATCGTGCGATGGTGAATTGTGAACCTAAATTTAAGAACATTATTAGCATCGCGCGTATATTTGAAAATATTTTATTTTAAAAGTTATTTTTTTGATTACCTTTTTAAAGTATTCTAATGTGTATGAAAAATACTTTAGTTATGACATAATTGTGTATGTATTTATTTTATAAGGTTTTTATACATTGTATTATTTTAACGGAGATAGTAAATTTAGTTATGTTAAAAATTATTATTATAATATAGTAGGTTTTATTTGAAATGATTTTCTATTAATTATGGTATATTTAAAAAGTTATATTTATTTTACCACGAACTTATGCAATATCCGAGTGTATATAGCGGGACAAATGATTTTAGAATGGACATCTCCACTCCACATGTAAGTGGAGGGAGTGTCCAACAAACGTATATTGAAGAGTTGACACCCAACTCTATCCTAATACATTATTTAGCATTTTTGTACCTATATAAATTCTCTTCACTTTGAAGTATGAGATCCAAACATTTAAAATGGTTCCTGCCTAACTTTATCATTATAGAGAAGGGTAATATTCTCCACTCAACCATTCTCTCTTTATAAGTGTATTGTTATAGATATGCTTAGGCATTTTAAAATAATTAGAAGTATCGTTCTGGAGCTCTCTCTATATAAATACATGCACATCTTTAAGAAACCGCAAGTTTTAGCCAAGGAGTGGGAAAAAGAAGTTAGTAGTGCCTTCGGGGTACGGGCGCTAAGGGGAAATTGATTATCTAGGCCAAGTTATTCAAGCCAAAATTCAAGGTTGATTTCATTTCGGAGCTTCTCGGAGTGGTTCGGACTTGGACATCGTCGTTCTAGCAGCTTGTCGTCGGACGACAGGTAGGTTATGGTTTAAAATCCCTAGACTTAGCATATATCGGATAAAATTGTACTAGCCGGCATCCTTGGGTTGGATTATTAGGTTGGCACCACAGACCTCGACCACTTTATTCATGTCCGCCTACTTTTGTTCCTCCGTTGTTGGTAGTACTTGCCGATATATTTTATTTACCCTTGTGGTCCTGTGAGACCTTGTTGACTCTGGAACATAGAAGGTGGGATATTAGGAATGTCCGCGAGTCCCGGGCATAGAATTATCCTTCTAGGCTGGTTATACTTGCTGAGTAGCTGTGGGCCTGTGCAGGGTCGATAGGTTGATTGTGAGCTGTTGGGAAGCTATTGTGTTTGATCATACCATTTCCATACATATAAAGAGGTTTTATCCATGTTTTACTATGGTTTTGGCTTCGGGCCTACTGCACTATTTTCTAAACCTTGCATGGCCCCGGGGGCCTGTTTTTGATGGAAATAAATTGGAAATGGTTGATTTAACTTGTTAATATTCTTCGGTAAAAGAAAGTAAAATTATGATTTAAATCACCAGTTTTACGATAAACACTAGACTCGGCAAGGTCGGGGTGCTAGTTGATTTTTCTTGCTACTTGAGATGATTTTTAGCCTCGGTCGGACCGAGCACCTGAAATGACTTTCTACGGTTTAGACCCAGTTATGCCCGGGCACCCTTGGAGGGGTTTTTGAGATATTTTCCAACTACTTTAGTCCTGGACAGGGTCTGGGCACGCATATTAGAGACTGGGTCTCTATCTTGAACCCGGACTTGCTTCCAGATGACATGTTTTGATACTGAGTTTTAGTATGGGGTCAGGGACCTCCATGGACCTTGCTATCCGGGCCTGGGGCTGCGGGATGCGTGTGCCGGAGGAAGGGTATACAGTGTAGTAGAGGTATACGGGCAGTGTCCTTCCATGGAACCTACCTGCTGGGCCGGATCGGCACCGAAGGAGGTACATACAGAGATATCATTTCACTTGAGATCTTCATGCATCATATCATTCATTGTTTGAGGCTCAACCCTTTATTGTTGTTTATTGATTGTACGCTCCGGTAGTATAGGATGCCGGAGGGTTTGTTTTCACTTGTTTGTGTTCCTCGGTTGTATGGGCGGTCGGGGGACTGTAGGTAGACTCTTGCTATTTACTTACAGAATTGTTCCCTGTTACGGTTAACTATGAAATTGGTTACTGCTAAACTGTTAGTCTCTGGATTTGAGATTGATATGATTAGTTGAGTGTGATTCATGTCTCCGAGCATGCCTAGCATTACTCTTTCCCTCTTCTTACACTTGAGGTTACCGGTATACCGTCCATTTCGTAAACTTATTATGTATGCACTGTTATTGCAAGGACCCCAGGTGCGTTATTTCTTACTTTCACCTATGCCTATGGTGTATATATTCGGCTTACTGGCCTCACATGTAGTTCTGTTGATTTCCCTCTGGGCTAGTTCCTGTGTATCTTTTGTTGATCTCTGTGACTACTTTCTTCTATTATGTCTTTTACTACGCTTTTATCTTATATGTGCCCAGTCGTCCTATGATACCTACTGGGTACCTTATGCTTCACATTTGGTGCTCACCCTACCCCTGCATCTTTGGGTGCAGATCCTAGCATGGGCCATCGCCGTTAGATCGCTGTAAGTCGTGCTTGGAGATCTGTGGAGATTACTTCAGACTGAGGGTGAGCTCTTGGCGATTGGAGCTTAGCTTTAGTTTATCTTTTGCTTCATGTACTCTATTACCATTCAGAGACATCTGTATATATTGTTTTGGATCGTTTGCACTCCATGTATGTAGTTTTGGCTCTATACCATGATACCAGGTCTTGGGGTTTGGTTAAGTTTCAGCATATGTATATATATACTCCTGTTATCTATTCTCCTCATCTTACTCTCTTACTTTTGCTTATTAAACTATTCTTCCGCTTATTTGTTAGATAGTAGACCATTACTAACTGTCCTGGGCTACGGGAATTGGTTCGCCTACTGGGGGGTTGTAGGTGCCATCATGACCGAGAAATTGGATCGTGACAACTTGGTATCAGAGCTTTAGGTTTACCGGTGTCATCGGTATAGGAGCCAATGTCTAGTAGAGTCCTGCGGATCGGGGTGGAGACGTCCGTACTCAATCTTCGGGAGGCTACAGTGACATTTTAGGAAACTTGACTCTTTTATTGCTTCTTTGTCCTGCGTAGGACCCTTGAAGTTTCTGAAAATCTCATTTGCTCTACCTCATTCTTCCGCTGATGGTTCGTACGAGATCATCGGCATCAAGCGGAGATGAGCCTCCCACTCCAGCTAAGGGTCGAGGACGCCCTCGAGCAGTGGCACCTGCTAGAGCTGCTAGAGTTGAGATAGAGCCCGAGCAACATGTGGATCAGGGGGAAGCCCAGGTACCACCAGCTCCAGTACCAGCTCCAGCACCAGCTCCAGTACCAGCTCCAGCACCAGCTCCAGTACCAGCTCCAGCGCCAGCTCCAGTACCAGCTCCAGTGCCCACTTTTGTGCCAGCTCCAGCCGCGGCTCAGTCTCCAGATATTCGGGGATTACTATTACAACTTTTGGGTATGATTGGAGAGCGACCTTCTGAGGTAGCGCAGACATCCGCTCAGGGGGCAGCCCTGGGTGCACAGAGCTCAGGAGCGCAGCTTGCTACTATGGCTCCCCGTACGGAGGTCATTCCGGTTCCATCTGTTGCACAGCCTCTTGCTCCTCGCCCAGCTATGACAGAGTCAGAGCAGAAGGAGTTGGGTAGGTTTATGAGGTTAGCACCTCCGAGGTTTGCTGGTACTTCTGGATAGGATCCACATGACTTTATTACTACATGTGAGGAGATGTTGCATCATTTGGGTTTGTTGGAGACTCACGGGGTTGGTTATACTACTTATCAGTTAGAGGGCCCAGAGAAGTTATGGTGGAGGGCTCATGTTGCTTGTAGACCACCATCGTCACCTCCTTTGACCTGGTCTGAGTTTTATGAGGCCTTTATGACCAAGTTCCTACCTCGGAGTGATCGTGAGCGTCGCAGGGAGCAGTTTACTCACCTTATGCAGGGGTCTACAACTGTCTCGGAGTATGAGACCCATTTCCATTAGCTAGCACCGTTTGGAGCTATGATCATTCCTATCGAGGTAGATAGGATTCACAGATTTGTATGGGGTTTGAGGCCAGAGATCAGGCAGCCAGCTGAGATATTGATTGCCGGTGGTCGGTCATTTCAGGCTATCATAGACTATGCCCGTACTGTGGAGGACTTACAGCGACATGATCAGGGGTCCAGAGATAAGAGGCCTCGACATCAGGGTGTCTACAGTGGTTCCAGATATGGTGGTAGAGATTCTGGCCAGTGGAGCCGGAGTTATCAGCCACAGCAGCACCAGGGTCAGTCCAGCCGACCGGTTTAGGCTTCCCTTTAGACATTCGGTAGTACCCAGCTCGACCAGGGTCAGAGCAGCCATCAGGGCTATGGCGGCCAGTCTTCGAGGGGTACAGTTTCTGGGGCATCAGGCCGTGGTGGTTATACGGGATCTGCTGGTTCATCTCGACCGAGTAGGCCAGGGGCTTGTTTTAATTGTTGTATGATTGGTCATTTCGCTAGAGATTGCCCTCAGCAGGGTACAGTTCAGTTGGTCGAGCCTTTACGAGCAGTTCAGCCTCCGACTAAAGGGGGTGGTCGTCAGAGTAGAGGTGGTGCTCCGCGCGGCAGAGCAGGTGGTAGGGATGGCGGTCGGGAAGGTAGAGGTCGTCGTCAGTTTTACGCGGTCCCTAGGAGACCAGAGGCAGAGGCCTCAGATGCTGTGATTACAGGTACGATTTCTGTGTGCCATCAGTATGCTATGGCTTTATTTGATCCTGGATCCACTTGTTCATATGTATCTGCCTACTTTGTACCTTGTTTGGGGTTGGCTAGTGAGCCATTATTTGTTCCTATTTCTGTTTCGACCCCAGTAGGAGATTCTTTAGTAGTGGATCGGATTGTGAGATCTTGTATGCTATCTATTGGTGATTCAGAGACTTGGGGTGATTTGATGATTCTTGATATGCTAGACTTTGATGTGATACTGGGCATGGACTGGTTATCCCCTCACCGTGTGGTTTTGGATTGTTATGCCAAGACCATTACCATAGTTGTGCCCGGTGTATCCCCGGTTGTATGGCAGGGTTCTGTTAGCCATGTACCATTTGGGATCATCTCTTGTCTTCGAGCTAGGAAGTTGATTTCCCGTTGGTGTTTAGCTTATCTAGCATATGTCCGAGATGTTAGTGCTGACCCTACTTCTCCTGAGTCTGTTCCTGTGGTTAGAGACTTTCCTCGATGTGTTTCCTACCGACCTGCCAGGCCTTCCACCTGAGAGAGATATTGATTTTGCTATTGAGCTAGAGTTGGGCACTAGGCCCATTTCTATTTCTCCTTACCGTATGGCTCCTGCTGAGTTGAGGGAGCTTAAGGAGAAGCTCCAACATCTGTTAGCTAAGGGGTTTATTAGACCTAGTGTATCACCTTGGGGTGCTCCTGTTCTCTTCGTGAAGAAGAAGGATGGGTCGATGCTCATGTGTATTGATTATCGGCAGCTGAATAGGGTGACAGTGAAGAATAGGTATCCGATGCCGAGGATTGATGATTTGTTTGACCAGCTTCAGGGTTCAGTCGTGTTTTTGAAGATTGATTTGAGGTCTGGCTACCATCAATTGAGGATTAGGGCGGAGGACATCCCTAAGAAAACATTCTGGACACGTTATGGCCTAGACTTACTACTACTACTATGGTCCGCAGCTTTATTGGGTTAGTAGGTTACTACAGACGGTTCGTTGAGGGATTTTCTTCCATAGCAGCACCCTTGACTATGCTGACTAGGAAGGATGTCCCATTTCAGTGGTCGGATCAGTGCAAGGATAGCTTCCAGAGGCTTAAGGCCTTATTGACTTCAGCTCCAGTTTTGACTTTGCCGGTTGAGGGTCAGAGCTTCTCCGTGTATTGTGATGCTTCTGGGGTTGGTCTTGGTTGTGTGTTGATGCAGCAGGGTCAAGTAGTAGCATATGCATCGAGGCAGCTGAAGGTTCACGAGCGCAACTACCCCACTCATGACTTAGAGTTGGTGGCGGTAATTTTCGCGCTTAAGATCTGGAGGCATTACCTATATGGGGTTCACTGTGAGATCTTCACCGATCACCGTAGTCTTCAGTATATCACGAGTCAGCAAGAGTTGAACTCGAGACAGAGGAGATGGGTCGAGTTACTGAAGGACTATGACTTCACTATTCTGTATCATCCGGGCAAGGCAAACGTGGTAG